>OX101793.1:18156220-18386220 GCA_944452715.1 Ophion slaviceki | reverse complement strand
AAGGGGGTTGTCTCATGTGACAGCTATTTTTGTCCGCTTGTTTGGGATTTTTTTTCTGATGAACTAGTAAAATAAACTGTCTTTGAATTTTGCCCGTACATTTATCAACATGTTTACAGTCCCTTGGAATTTTACCAAACAAAAATAACAAGTTGAATCGGCTTAAAACCGTTCGGAAGACACTCATTTGTGAAAAAAAGTTGAGTGGCTGGGGCCGGAACTAGAGTTAAGGTTATGAGGTTAGGTCAACATGTTACCACCGAGCTGAAATTTTTCTGGACCTGTATGACCTCTTTGCTGATCACAATGGGCAGTTTGAATACAATCCGCACTACCGGTTTTTAGAAAAAAAAAGTCGGCAACTCGACGCGTTTCGTGGGCTGATTACATTACGCTTATGGAAAACTCCCGATCATTTTTCAGTACATTATTAAGGCGTTACCTCCACTTGTAGCGCAAAAAAGGCGTTTTTCATGACTTTTTTTAAAGAAAACTACAAAACTTTTTTAATCGATCAATATACCATCTTAAAGAACACATCTTGAAGAACTTTCAGTAATTTTTTTATTGAAAAATATTACATTGTTTAGTGGCAAATGGCCGTCAATGAAATAATGTTTTTATATACACGGTTTGCGGTGACCAACATTGCGGCGAAGTGGATCATCTGAAAAAAAAATGCGGATGGATTTAGTCAAATATAAGTATAAACTAGTCTTTAATCGAAGGATTTTAAAAAATATTCATTTTTCACAAAATGGCGGACAGTCAAAGTTAATGGTTCGATTTTAACGAAAAAAATCGAACGATTAAAGACTATATTTTTATGTATTAAATAAGCCGGCAAAATTTCAAGAAGATCGGTTCATTAGTGTTCGAGTAATCTTGGTCACCGACTTCAGAAATGCCATTTTGAGAAAAACGCGTTTAAAGTTTCAATTTCAGTTTACACGAAGAAAATATTTTTTTTTGTAAACATACATAGGTCATCTATTCCGGGCCCATACAGAAGTATGGGCCCGGATACTTATACTTCAAAAAAATGCAATAAAAAAAATCGATTTTTTCAAAATCGCAAGTGGGGGTAACCCCTTAATATCTGCTAAGTGAATGTTACCACGGAGCTGGAAAAAATAGGTACCGTTCGACTAATCATCGGACTAACCCTTGGTACGGTGGAAATGAGGATTCACAGTACCGTTATAAAATTATTGATGTTTTTGATAGCGAATTTGTGCGCGAATCAAGCACACAAAATATTAGACTGTGAAATCATGGCAATGTCGTGGACGGCACAAATGCTACCGATCTTATCGGTATTCGGTAATTATGCCCGGGAACCTCAAACTACTCGGTCAGGATAATTAACAACGAATATTATTGCTACTTATTCTCTTAATTAGTAATAATTACTTAATATTAATATGATAACCATGATCAGGAATTATACATTTCTAGACATTTCTAGGCAAAGACAAAATAACGCGGATTTTTTTTCATACATACATTTTTTTTAGAATATTGGAAATTTATTAGTTTTTTTTTATTTCTTTGAGATTATAGACAGCTTTGGTACACACTTTTTCTTTCCAGCGGATTTCTTTTTTTACTCGGACCGATATTAATTTTTGACAGCTCCTTGGACCGATATTGAGATTATGAACGGGGCGCATATGTCTCTAACTTCTATGATATATACCACGATTTACGATGTTGCTAATTCCTGTCGCGTTAATTGAGCGAGAAAAAGTTATAGAAAATAATTACACAAAGTAATTAAATCACTTAATGTAATCACCGAATGTTCAAAAATGCATATATTATACAAATAGATTTAGAAAAATAGTTTGAAAACGCACGTTTAATATGACGATTATTTGAAAGCTAACAGTGAGTAACAGTCGAAATATCGAAAATTGAACTTTCGGCACGGTTTTCGAAGTTAAGTTCCAAAATCCATTTTTTTCGACTTTTTCAGCTTGAAAAAAAATATGGCAGATATCAGAAATATTCTAGTTCGGATGAGAACTATAAATATGCTGACTATACGATACAAATTTGAGCGACATCGGTTCAAGAGTTTTTGAGATAAGAAAGCCAATTAGAAAAATACAGTTTTAAGAGAAACGCCTTTTAAGGGGCTATACTTTCAAAATTCAAAAAGTCGACTTTTTTCCTTTTTCGACAGTTTATACTTTATACTTTACGTTTATACTTAGCAGTTTTTATAGTAAGTATCATTTTATCTTGGAAAAATCGATAGTTAAAACGTTAAACGCGTTTTTCTCGAAATGAGATTTTTCAAATTTGCTGACATTGTATCTCAAAGAGCAATTATCCGATTGACTTGAAATTTGACCTGAGTACTCTTGAATATATTTACTCTACAATGACGTAGGATATTTTTGGTTGGATGAAAATTGACGATTTGGCATTGAAAAAAACGACCATTTCATAGGCAAGAAAGCAGACTTTTTTCATAACTACGCCATTTTGTTAGATTTTGATATTTTTCGAAAATCCTACGTCATTGTACAGGAAACACCTTCCAGTTTAACGACATTTTTTCCTTTTTCGGTTTCAGCTACTCAATCGGCCGGAATCATGTCAGCAGTGGAGGAACTTTTTTTGGCGCCTCCGAAGGCAGCGCATACGTCGCTTGGATCTCAATATTTTTCTATGAAAAAAATATATAATATAAGTCAAATATAGCCAAATTTATTCTTAATTTTCCGAAACATTTAATTGAGTAATTTTCTTCCAAAAAATTCCCGAAAATCACCCAAATTTTCAGCGTTCACACTGATATAGACCCTTAAAGTTCAAGTACGATGTACACAAAGAAAATTTTGCACATTTTTGTCAATTTGTGCAAAAAAATCGATTTTTAGGACTTGTCACATGAAATGGCCGCTTTAAGGTGGAATAGACAGCACTTGAGACCATCGAGTCCAGAGGTTGGAGAAGCAAGATCAGCGAATGTGAGAAATCTCATACGAAAGGAGTGTACACTCGGATAGGGCTGTGAGGGACTAGACTTACGGCCGCGATAAGAGACGGCCACTATCACCGTCCTCTTAAGGTTTGGGGCTCGGTATCGTCCTCGGGTAGTCGCGGTTGTTAAAGGATAATGCTGCTCTCCTGCGGCAAGATCTTGCTAACAGTTTTCCATACGGGCTGCCATTGCCGTACCTGCGATCCCTACGTCCCCATAGCCCCGATGATAGCCCAACTTAACAACCCCTCAAATTACGACTAATCTTATCCTCCTCCACCCTCTGTTATTCGCACCCTTTTCTCATTGCGATACCAAGCTTCTTATCGCGCAATGGCGGAAGGGAAACAAGTTACCTTTGTTTGGGCTTGTTTATGGACGCTCCTAGGGTAATAGAAGATCTTGTGGACAAGCGGAGGTTGCTCTTCGGCTGGTTGTCTTTTCCAATGATTTACGAGTCACTTGGACCAGACGTTGCACGCTTGTGGTTTTCTTTTCGAGAAAAAAAACACTTGGAAACTACTTCTTTTTCTCTTTTTGTCTCGTGTGCTCGTTAACAAATGTATTTTGCCGGAACGAGTTCGTTTGGGAAGCACCACGAAAGTAAGACTTGGTTTACTTTGTTCCAGATGAGACAAAAAGCAGGAGCTTCCACCATTTACTTGATGCTGCTACTGATTCTCTCCACTACGTTCACCTCCGCTGCTCATTACAAGGTGAGTTCCTTGGGGACATTTTTTGGAGAATCAAGAATGGGGGATGTTGGATCGATGATTCAGGGGAGACATACACCTAGGAGCCGGAAAAATGGTCATTTTTGTGAATTTTTTCAAGGAAAACTATTTGAAATTTCGGATTGGGGCTTTAATTATCTAAAAGTATATACATTCAAAAATATGTTTAATTTTCTTTATTTAAAAATATCAAAAATATACAAGGATATTGCGTGATCCTTGGAGCGTCGTAAAAAAATCTCCGTGTACGGTACCCACTGGCGTTTCTTCAAAAATCATCTGAAAAAAAACCAAAAAGATTATTGAATTAAATACTATAATCTAGTACTTGTCGTAGTCGATTTTGAAGATATCGCTTTATGACAAAATGGCGGACGTTTGAACATAAATAGTGATTTTTCGGCGAAAAATTAGTTATTATTTGGCCTATAAAACAAAAATTAAGTAACGGGAAAAAAACTCCTATGATAAGTACTAGATAATGGTGTATAGAATAACCACAAAAAACCTCAAGGCAATCGGTTCATTGGTTTTCGAGAAATTTTGGATACCGATTTGGAGAACGTGATTTTGAGAAAAACGCGTTTGAAAATTTGGGAATGAATAAATCATGAAATTTGTCAACTTACATGGAATCATCGATACCAGGCCCACAAAAAATGATTTCGTTCGCAATCATTTTTTTTTAAATAAAATTTACATAAAAGTCGATAATCACGTAAGACACATAAAATATGAGGGTTTAAACACACGTTCATTTTACCATTAATATTAAACTTTTGCAATACTTCGAAAAATAAACAACTCATTTTTCATCATTCTTTAATGCACTTATCAGTTTTTTTCTTAGTTTAGATTCAGTATGTACTTGCAAATTAAATAAGTATCAGCTTTCTATTTTTTTCTACTAATCGACCCAGCACTTTTTTGGTTGGAATTTTTTTTAACATTTTTTTTATTTTTGTTCGGCAGTGACGGATGAGAGCATCGTTCCTGAAGCATTGTGCTTCTATGCCACATTTACTATTGCTACTTGGAAAAGTTTATATAAGTTAGGATAGTACCCCGTTTTAATATGCTTTCTTAAATTACCAGAATTCATTTTATCATTTTTAATTGAAAGTATGTTGTCCATGATCATCACTTGAGCTTCTAAGGCTGACGTATCAATTACTGAGATTTAATAATAATTATCAAAGTCTTTATCTTCGAAAAATAAAGTCTATTCTCTATTCTCTAGAAAATATTCTCTAAAAATAATTATGAAAGTCTGTAAAAATAATTATCAAAGTAATTATCAACAAAAACCTCTCCGTTTTTCATATTCAATTTAAAAAATTCGTCAACTCCATCAGCTAGAGGTAAATTCTCAAATGGGCGTTTTAAATTTACAATGGTATTATCCATTACTTGGCAGTGAATGCAGATATTTCAGTATTTTTCTGGTTGTGTATCCGCTGGCAAATCAAATATAATACTTTTGCCCGCAGTTAACTTAATTGTGAATTTTGAATATCTATTCAATTGACGTTATGAAATAACTACTTTCTGTACAAGTTACGAAATTACGATGAAGAAAGTAGTTCAAGTTTTATTAAATTATTGCTTCATGCCTGCTTGGGTGAACCAAATAAATTTAATCAATTATTTGAATCTAATTATTTTGGATCGATTTTTCTCGGGGGGTGGCGGGTGTTTCTGCGGGGGTTGATCACCCGAGATCCAAGCTACGCCAATGGTAAGGAGAGATAGAGATTATTCTTGCCACCGTGAGTTAAAATTTGAGGTCCATGAAGTTCGAGTAGAATGATGCCTTGATCATGTGATTTTTTTCACAATTATCAGCAATTATCTAGACGATAGTTTTTGGAACATTTCTCAGTCATTTTTTCTCCAAAATGCAATGATTTAAGTAGGAAAATGCGTGTTTCTAGTCTAGCTAGGAGCTAGGGTAAAACAGGTTTTCGAAGTTTTTTGTAAGGTAACTTTTTTCATATTCAAAATTTTACATTTTTTTGCTCCAATAGAACAATGTGTCCTTTGGCTATCAAATGTATAAAAGTCAAGCCCCACCGACCCCTGCAATATTACACACACACACACACACACACACACACACACACACACTCACATCATATATATATATTTTTTCAAAGCAACCTCGAGGGTTCTTCAACCAGGCATTGAAATGCAACTTATGACAAACATTATGGGTTACTTTTAAATCATTTTGACAAAACAAATTAATATCTTATGCATTATACATGGAATTAAATGAAAAACAACGATTTTTTACAATCAAATTGTCATATTTATTACGGACACAACTGTGACAAGCTAAAAAAGGGTCGTTTTGACCGATTTTTTTTTGTCTACTTCATTATTTATTTGAGATTTGGAAGAAAGGTATGTTATTAAGCATACATTAAACTTATTTCGTGTAAAATTTTGTTAAAAAAAATGTAATTGTTTTCTCAAAACCATGTTTTTGAATTCGACACGCCACAGAACTCGAACAATTTTCGTCCAATCGATTTGAAATTTTAACTGTACCTTCTTAGATAGCTTTAACAGTCAATTACGAGCGCTTTTTCGATTAACTGAAAATTGTAAGAAATATATCACCTTTGATATGAAAATTGTCGTCGAAAAAACGAACTTCTTTTCAAACTCGTCTGTATTTTTTTTTTAATTATTTTTAAATTTATTCTTGTGATAAATAACTTTTCTTGCATACTTTAATATATACCTAATAAAACCTAAAAGTTCTTTTGACCTGGTCTTTTATTCCGTTCTTTAAGGAGCCAGTCCACTTTGGAGCCACGAAAAAAGGCTATTTTCGCGATTTTTTTGAGGATTTTATGAAAGATATGAATATAAAAGTTGTTGGGCTTGGTAAATAAAGTCTTGAAATACATTTTAAAAAAAATTTTATTCATTTTTATTCATTTTGAGGTACAAAAACTATAGTTTAACGTAACGCCTCAAAAATAGGTGGGCTAGGTAGCTCCATCGCAACTCGGTAACAGCTTGTCTGGAACAAAAAAATCAAAGTGCATTAGATTCAGTATGACACCAGCTACAAAATGACCCTCGGATATAAAGTTTTATCAAAAAAGAAAAAATGGCAGATGAAAAACGAAAAAAGTAAAAAAATGCGTTTTTTCACAGTTTTTCGCAAAAAAAAGAGTAAAAATCAAAATTTTAAAACCATCGAGGGTCACCTTGTTGCGAATCATATTGACAATGTGTGGTTCAAATTTCGAGAGAATCGGTTTATTATTTTTAGAGATACGATGGAGCTAGAATTTGAAAACGTTGTTTCTTCAAGTCTTGCTTGCTTTCGATTTTTTGAAATTTTGAAAGTGGTCTCGCCCCTTAAAGAAGATTTCAAAGAAAACGGTCGAACATGGGCAGTTGCAGTGGTGTCCTCCCTTAAGGAAACATTTTACATAAAAATATCAAGCACCAAGTACACTTAATCAGTCTTATAATTATCATTGAGATCAAAATCACCTTTAGCAACATTATAATGAACTTCAACAACAAATTGTTGTCCAAGTTCAGGCTCGCCGTGCACACATTTAAACCGTATTTTGGCGCTCAGTTAAGGCGTTACCCCCACTTGTAGCGCAAAAAAAGGCCTTTTTCATGCATTTTTTAAAGAAAACCACAAAACTTTTGTAATCGATCAATATACCATCTTAAAGAGCACATCTTGAAGAACTTTCAGTAATTTTTTTATTGAAAAATATTACATTGTTTAGTGGCAAAGTGGCCGTCAATGAAATAATGTTTTTATATACACGGTTTGCGGTGACCAACATTGCGGCGAAGTGGATCATCTGAAAAAAAAAATGCGGATGGATTTAGTCAAATATAAGTATAAACTAGTCTTTAATCGAAGGATTTTAAAAAATATTCATTTTTCACAAAATGGCGGACAGCCAAAGTTAATGGTTCGATTTTAACGAAAAAAAAATGGCCGTTTTTTGGCTATAAAACGGCCATTTTTTTCGAAAAAAAAATCGAACGATTAAAGACTACATTTTTATGTATTAAATTAGCCTGCAAAATTTCAAGAAGATCGGTTCATTAGTGTTCGAGTAATCTTGGTCATCGACTTCAGAAATGCCATTTTCAAAAAAACGCGTTTAAAGTTTCAATTTCAGTTTACACGAAGAAAATATTTTTTTTTGTAAACTTACATAGAGTCATCTATTCCGGGCATCAAAAAGAACTGCACTTCAAATTGCACTTAAAAAAAATGCAATAAAAAAAATCGATTTTTTCAAAATCGCAAGTGGGGGTAACCCCTTAAAGTAGCCGCAAAAACTGTCAAAGTTACCATTGATGTCAAAGTAACCCCGTTTTACGACACTTTTCTTCAATTTGCAATAAGCTCAATCGAAAAATCATTTTCCAACCTTTTTCGAACAGATTTTCCTGGCAAGTAAATTTGTAAGTTTTTTTTCCCAAAATCCCAAATATCGGAGAGGTGTCTAGCTCCTTCCTCCAGCAGCAGTCCGTCGACTGTGAAAATTTCGCGTCATTCGGTCCAGCCGTTTTTGCGAAAAGTTCGGAAAACTTGTTCATTTCTTCATCGGCGTGTGTAATTTCGGCTCGAAGCTGTCGCGAAAGAACGAATTTGCCAAGGACGTGGCCGTCTTAAAAAATAAAGAAGCGAAATGGGGAATGGCGGTCATCAGGAGCGAGGACGAAAGAGAGCGCGGGAATAAAGTTGGCCACATCGGACGAGAGTATCAAGACAATGAAATCGCATCAGCGTCCCGGCAAGAAAACTTCTTGACATCTCTGCGGTTCAATTAAAGTTAATTGTTTGCGACAATGAAGCACGAGCCGTTCTAAGCAGTTCTTCGAACGTCGTCGAGATGCAGAGGAGACTCTGCTTTCCGTTCCTGCCTCGTCCAACCTTTTAATTTACGTCGAACATGCCGCAACCGTGTCCTATATATGCTAACCACGTATCGCGAAGCACCCCAAGGTATCCTTTCACCTGAAAATCGGGTTAGAACGACGCCCAACCCACCGGCAACTAAATTAAAACTTTCCTCTGTCAATCTCGTTTATGGCACGGCCCTTGTCGATTTTCCAAAAAGCCCGCCCACATTCTCCGCAGACAAGACCATACCACTGTTTCAGACGAAGTCAAAAGCACGGGAGTTTAATCCGAACCGAATTGACAAACGACCCAAACCTTTCATCTCACTCTGCGAAATCTAAATACCGCGTTGTTCTCTAAAACATTCCAATGCCTTGGGAACTTCCGGAAACTGGCGTTTGTTTGGGTTTGGGTTTCAGCGTGAAAAAAAAAACACTTTTTCGCGATTTTTTTTCATCTATATGGATAGAGTAGATTTATTGAAACCTTTTGTACATTGTTAAGTGTCATTTCAAGAACATTCCGTGAAATTTGTACGCGAAAATATCCACAAACAAGCCGGTGACAAAGCTTTTCCAAGAACGCCTTTGGAAAAACACGATTTGCGGTGTTCACTGTATCTCAGCTAGAAATTATCTGAAATCAAGTACCATTAAAATGTAGTCAAAGTATCATCAAATCCTCCCCCCAACGGTCTTCGATAATTTCTTTTTTCATTTCTAAATTTTTGGTGGTCATGTAAAGTGAAAAGTGCTATTTTTCACGGAAAAATTCCGCCATTTTGGGGGTGGAAAACCCCCTCAATGTAAAAAAAAGTCTCAAACTAACCGTTGGGACGAGGTATTTTATATGTAGAAAGTGTGTACCAAGTTTGAAATAAATCGGTCATGTAGTTTTCAAATGGCAGTGAACACGGACTTTGAAAAAGTGGTTTCGAGAAAAACGCAGCACCGGCTTCTTTGTGGATATTTTGCGTACAAATTTCACGGAATGTTCTTGAAATGACACTTAACAATTTACAAAAGGTTTCAATAAATTTACTCTATCCAAATAGATGAAAAAAATTCGCAAAAAAGTGTTTTTTTTTTCACGCTGAAACCCCTACACTCCCCTTGAACGCAATTGAATCCGTGCAGAGCATCGGGTGGGGGTAGTGAAATCGAACGCGGCGTCAGCAGTGGACAAAAATGGCAACAAACTCGGCTATTTATCTGTCAAATTTGTGTCTGCGTAGTACGAGATTTTTGCAATGAAATATCGAATATTGTGTTACTGAAAGAGGACCACGTCAGTTGCTGTGCAATAAATTGCAAAAATACCGGAATGAATAGTAAATGCAAATTTCATCGATTCCCTACGGCAAATTGGAAGTTAGAACAACGGAAAGTTACATTTAAAGAAGTTTGGTAAGGCGTCAAAGAAATAGAGGTTTGCCTTATGATACGAGCTTTAATTATTAAACTTCGGCCATGTTTTGTCCTTAAGGGGTTAGGCCACTCTAGAGGCCAAAAAATTGGCTTTTTAGGAATTTTTTTTAGAAAAACTACAAGATAAATCGACATTACAAAAAAGGGTGTTTATCATACATGTCAGTGACTGTATACAATAATTTTTTTGAAGCGATTCATTTCAAAATGGCGGCTGTGCAGCGTTTATCTCAAAACTGCATTTTTTAAGTTGGCCGGAAACATTACTCCGACAATTTTCAACCGATTCAATTGAAATGTTGAATATATCTTGAAAAATACATTGTCTATGGAAGTACGTAGGATTTTTTTATATTGCCTAGTTCATTTGTTATTGACAATTATCTAACGATTTTTAGGCAAATTTTTGGAAAGTGAAAAACTTACCTAAAAAATCGTCAGATAATTGTTAATAACAAATGAACTATGCAGTATAAAAAAAAATCCTATTGTCCTAAATTGTCTGATTTATGTTTCCGGCCAAGTTTAAAAATGCATTTTTGAGATAAACGCTGCACAGCCGCCATTTTGAAATTAATCGCTTCAAAAAAATTATTGTATACAGTCACTGTATGTATAATAAACACCCTTTTTGTAATCTCCATTTATTTTGTAGTTTTTTTCTGAAAAAAATCCCCAAAAAGCCTATTTTTTCGGCCTCTAGAGTGGCCTAAGACCTTAAAGAGTTATGTACAGTCAGGAGGCTCAAAAAGATCGATTTTTAAAGAATTTTTCTTGAGAAGACCTTTAAATCTATTAACGTAAACATTCGTACACATATTATGGTAACTTTTAACTGTATTTTTACATTTTTTATTTGTAAAAATAATTATTTTGTAAGCTGCTATAACTGATCTCCGGGAGCACCTCTAAAAAAGGCGTCTTGCGGTGAGCACAATATCTCTGGACTGGATCATCTAAAATGAAAAAAACTAAAAATATTTCGTTAATAGAATGGATTATCTTGCAATTGATCGAAGGAATAAGCAAAATAATAATTTTTGACAGAATGGCGGCTTCTCAAAAAAAATCGATTTTTGACAAATATGTAGGCCTTTAATTGTTTATAAAATGGAAAATATTTATCGGTGAGAAAAAACCTTCGATTAATTACTAAAAAATATACTTGAAAAGATTGTGTTGAAATTTGAGACTGATCGGTTCAGTCGTTTCCGAGAAATCTTGCTCACCGACTTTAAAAACACAGTTTTGAGAGAAGCGCGTTTAAAGTTTCAAAAGCACTTTCGAACGCTCGGACACGTAATTACAAATGTGCGTGTAACTTCGAGAATATTCGCCGGATTGACAAGAAATGTTCTGTGTGTACTTAAATATATGTACATTAAGAAAATAAATTGAAAAAAAATCGATTTTTCGAAAATTATAACTGTATATAGCCCTTTAACTCTTCTACGTCTCTGACGTGTTCAGCAGGTACCAACAGTTTTCCCTTAAATTGAGTTTGAGGTTGGAGATTAAAATTGTGAGTTATACCCTCGAAGCCGGTCTTTAAAATTAAGCTCATTTCGGTCTGACAACAAAATATTATTTATTATATTGTAAAGTCGTGCAGCAACGAAATATGTTTGTTAAATTTTTATAAAAGCAATTATACAGCTTCATTTTTTTCGTCCAATAAAAAAATTCCATGTAAACGAAAATCCACATTGTAAGGAAATTTTTCTCACTTCACTTCACTTTACTGAAAGAAAACGCTTCTTGCCGTCTTTGGCCATGAAAATTGATTTAATGCAAACAAATTAAATACAATGGAGGCGCGATTTGAATTTTCATAATTTATGCCAATATTATAACCGCAATCACAGAGCCGACGAAAATACGAAGGCTGCGCGGCGCTAGTGTTGGGCACGGAGCCAACATCGCCGTGTCTCAATCACCATCAACTTTAAACTTCGTAGATGCGCCGAAAGTTTCAATGAACTCCTCATACGAATTCCTAGCGAACTGTCAAGTCAAATAAAAGTGCCGGACGTTCTCTGATTCTTCGCCGTTAGATATATGAGACGGTATGAAATTCGTTAGCGGATAATCTTGTCGGAAGGTTAAGTGAATTGGTGAATGCAGTACGTTCACTTTCACGTGATAACGGAAGTCAATTACCGCGAGGGATATTAGCAACAAACTTTCCGACCTACATTGGAAAATCGTGTTATAAACTTTGCCGGTTAACGTACGATGATATTACAGTGGATATAAGATAGTTTCCGGCGAATAAACCCGCGGTGGCTAATAAGAAGAATAAAATTCGACATTTCTCTATGTATCTTTTTCACCTAATGTAATATACGTACGCCGAGATGAGGATGAAAAAAAGTTTTTCATCCCACCTTTTTTTTCATGGAGAATGGCCAGAATGATAATTAGTTGTCCGAGTCCACTTGGGTGATGCGGCTGCAGGGACTTGGCCGAACGAAATGAAGTTAAGTGTGCGGTACGGTTACGTGGTGCGCCCCAACCCGGAGCACTCTCGCCGGAGATGACTTGCGTTCACTTTTTACGTTACACTTTATTTCCGCTCCGGACGAAACGCGGACTCGAGCGGTAAAAGGAAGGCTAACTTTGGACAAATTTGAAAAATCATCGGTACCGTTTATCTTTTCTTTTCTATGCCTCGCAAAGGACTGTTTTTCGAGTATTTAAAGGGTCTTCTCACTTTAGACGCAAAAAAAGGAAATTTTCATGATTTTTTTTGATAGGTTTATATTGTAGACATTGATATGAAAGTTGTTACACTTGATAAATACATTTTTTTTAAATGTACGTACTTATTTTATGAACTCAAACAAACTGTAAACGCGTTTTTTCTCGAAAACAACGTTTTTCGACCGCTTGTTGATAAAATCTTCGTAATTACTGAACCGACCCTTATGAAATTTTCACCACATATTCTTTACAACTATAGCTATAGCGGAAATCAAGGATTTTTTAAAATTTTGATATTTACTTTTTTTCCAAAACAGGTGAAAAAAAAAACACTTTTTTTTCACCTGTTTTTTTTACGACGTGGGTTTTGTTTATGAACGTGAATTTGAAAAATATAAAGCAGATTTTTTTAAATAAAGCAGAATTTTTCAAATTTCAAAACTTTTTAATTCTCGGACCAAATACAAGGTGCTTCTTTGCATGAATTGAGTATTTTAAGAGAACGCTTCTGAAGAAAAATCATGCAAATTCGTAAATTGTACCATTAGCGTGTTATTTCGCTCAGGAAGTTTTCTCTCAAGAAGTCACCACTGAAACTGCGACTTGCTCATAGGGGAAACTTGGTTCGCGAAATAAAACAGAAGAGAATTGTGCAGGTTTAAAAAAATGAATTTCGTATACAAATTCGTTGCTTGAAAAATGGCTGCCCAAAGGCGACCCTATTTCCCAGTGTCAAAGAACGAAAAATGTTTAATTTTCAGCGAACTATTTGACACGGAGACATGCGACAACTCATCACGGAAAGAAAGATTGTTTATGCTCGTGAATAACAAAGCGTGTACAATTAGGCGAAGGAAGCGAACCGTAAAAATGGTTGACGCAAAACGAGAGTGGGGGGAGAGAGAGAGAGAGAGCGAGAGAGAGAGAGAGAGAGAGAGAGAGAGAGAGAGAGAGAGAGAGAGAGAGGAGAAGCATCGAGCGAAATGTCAGCGACAAGTCGTTAAAATTCAAGTACCACGAGGTTGCAGTTATTTCGTCTCGGGGGTGGTAGTCCAGTATTCGGGTGATGCAAATTCTGAGGTGTTCATAAAATATGAAAGCCCAGCTGGCACGGCCCGACGTCAAGGTACGAAACTGGCAGGAGCATTAGCCGCCTGAATTTATGTTTCAATTTTATGTCGCACACGTACCTTTCGCAGTTGCCGTTCCTGGTCAATCTTCGTTCCACAAGTTCCTCTCTTTTTAATTTTATTTTTTAGTTCTTCGCCAAACGCCTCGCATTTTTTGCGCCGTCATGAATTTTTAAAAACGCTCGCCTCCCTTGCTAAATCGACCCAAAACGACGCAGAAGCCGAAAGAGTGCCAAATTAATGGTCCAACGTATGGCTGGAAACAAATTGAAAATTGAATTCGTCTACAGAAAGAGCGCGTTTGGTTTATCGTTTTTTCCTTTTGCACAAATGGCAAACAGCAAAAGTTGTTCGGGGAAAAATCTGGCTCCGTCCATATCGACTGTTTCCTCCGGTATGCGGATCGTAGATTGAGACGAAGCTGTAAAAAAATAGCGAAACAGTAAAACCGGAAGTATTAAGAGATAGCACCGGAGCTGAACAACTCGAAGGATCGTAGCCGCAAATGAGAAGGAACAAAAAGAAAAATACACAAAAGCAAGGGGAAAAAATAGAACGAGAATGGAACAAAGAGAGGGAGTGAACAGAAGAGACAGAACGAGGAAAAAGAAAGTCGTAAATCACTGCGGATATCGCGTATAAAGGGAATAAAAGTACAATGAGACGAAGTCTTGGCAGTATTATCGGAAAGTCTTTTTTTTCCTCGCCTCCGGAGCTTTAAGAACCTCTCGAAGAATGAAAGAATTCGATGGACACAATGACGAAACCATATCGCGTCTTACGGAACAATCGAGATCGAGGGAAGATCGAGATTCGAATGTTCGAGCCACGAATCTAAATCTGATCCAACTTCGGGTCCTTGTACGAACTCCGCGAATGAATAATATATTATTCAACGAATCTTCAAGAGTTCGCCAATAAAAGACTCCGTACTTGAGGCCTTGTATACTTCTGGATGGTCGGAAAACAAGGCTTTTTTAAAGATTTTTTTTTGGAGACCTATCGAGCAATTAAAATAAAATGTTAAGAGTTTATTTGACACTTGTATAGGTACTTGGAACAATCTTTTATTTTCCAAAAAAATACACAATGACGGCCCAGTGGCCGGTAGAAAGAGAACGCTTTTTTGGGGACCTCGGACTCGTTGGAGATGCACTTGAGAACAAAAAAACAACTTTTTTCGTAATCTACATGATAGCGAAGTACACACTATTGTTACAAAATATGCATTTTTGCTAAATTGGCACCATTTGAAAAAAAAATCGTATTTTCGAAAAAAAAGGCCTTTAATCGGTTACAAAAACCGTAATCGTTAATAGGTCGTAAAAGTCGCGTGTATTTCGCTAGAAAATCTATCCAAGAAGCTACAGTTGAAATGTCAAGTAAATCGGTTGAAAATTGTAAGAGCTACGAGTCCGCCCGATTTTGAAAACATCGTTTCAATAAAAATGGCGTTAATAATTCTAAAACCAATTTGCTATGAACCATATCATTCTTGGGATATTTATACACATCAATCATTTCATTTTTGGGATGTTTATACATCATTTAAGCCAATAAAAAAACCGATAATTTTTTTTTCAAAGCCCTACAAGGCCTTTTCATGTTTTTTTCACAGGAAAGATTTCTACACCATTTTTGAGACTAAGGGTATGTTCTATTACGACTTTTGGCTGTTGAATTCTGTGTCTTTCTAATGAATCTTTAAAAATGGCGGTGGTATGGTCCAGTCTTCCAAACAGGTTGTTGTGGATGTTTTCAGACGGCGTGACACGCAGCGTCGGCAGGGTTGATCTGCAAAAAAACCAGCGAACATTTATCTTCCATTAACACTCATACGCAGAATATGAACCAAGAAAAAGTGAGAAATGTTGAAACTCAATGGAGCGGTTCGCACAGAATCGGTCGATTAGTTTTTTAGCTACACGTGGCGCCAGTTTTGAAAATGCAGTTTAGAAGACCGAGCCATGCGTAGGCCAAGTTTAAGGGATGACACCACTCTAGCGGCCGAAAATAAGGCCTAACTTTGACAATTTATTTTGGGAGTATGAAAAAAGGAATATGATTTCTTTTGAGACGGTTTATTTAACACATATTAAGGAATTAAAAAATATATTTTTATTACAATTTTCATACAAAATGGCGGCGACAGAGCCCATCTTGAAAAGCGTGTTTTTTACAAATAGCTTCACGGGAGGACGGTTTTCTCGTGAAGTAAAAAACCTGGAACAGAAACCAAATAAAATTATAATCTATATATTATTAGCTACGGGACTACGTAGGGATTTTATGTTTTATCAAATTTTGAAAAAAATGGCGCACTTTGAAAGAAATAAATCGATTTTTGCCGAAAAATAAGTAGTAAATAGTTTATTAAAAAAAAAGTTTACATTTAATCGAAAAACGGCTACGTACTCCCATAGATAATGTAATTGTGAAGCTACTATCAAAATTTCAAATCGATCCATGCAAAGGTGTTCGAGTAATCCGTCCTCCCAGGTTGAAAAAAGTGGTTTCGACAAAAACGCGTTTAATGTGGTACGAGGCGCTTGAAAGAAATCCGAGGCGCTGCGGCAAAATCAACAATTGAACTTGTTAACATTTTTTTTTGCTTCAGTACCAATTGCATATTGTTTTTATGACCCCAAAGTATTTTTTAATGAAAAAAAAAAACAATTTTTCCAAAATCCTAGAGATGTTCTATCTCTTAACCCTTCATAGTCACACTGAGTCCACGGGACCCAAACAAATTATTTTGATGCAGTACAACTTTTTCCTCCAATAAAACATACATTTTTTTATATGCGTAAACGTTTAATTCTTTCCTTCTAAATCGCACCTGCGTTGGATGAAATAAATATACTTTTTTAAAAGTCCACAGAAACCGCTATGTCTATTTCACAAAGTACATTATTTCCAGATTATAAAACCATTTTTTTTGGTCAATAATTACAAGAGTTGCAGCAACTTTTGTAAAAAAAAGTCATTTTTCACGTTTTTTTGCATTTTTTTGCATATTTAAAATTTAATTTTTGATTTCTCACCAATATCCTTGTATTTAACAAAGTTGAAATTATACCTTACTATTTTTTTGCATATCACTCAACGCATTATTTCATTATATATAACAATTCAAAAACGCCTGGGTCCCATGTACCCAGCATGACTATAACGTGATTCTAGCTAAGGGTGACTACTAAGGGTTAATAAAAAAAATTCCATGTAACAGCTAAAAGTAGTAATAAAGCATACCCTAAGTCTCAAAGATGGCGAAGATATCTTTCCTTGAAAAAAAAATCATAAAAATCAGCAAATTTTTCCTCGCCTGAAGATATCTCTCCCCTTAATAGTAATTCGAATACGACTGTCGCCTCGGCCGGATGAGTCTCTCATCCCGAAAATAATCGAACACCTTTATCCTTCTATCGATATTTCGCAACGGTGCAAAATTTCGCCCACGCACGAATCTACTCGGCTAAATTTATCAGCAAGTTGCAAAGACACGATTTTCAAATTCATTTAAAACTGAAATTTGATCGTAGGTGGAAGAAGGCCGAAGGAAAGAAGTCAGCACGGATCCCGCCTCGAGATAAGGATAAAATTAAACGAAATAAAGTTAAGTGGGTCGAAGCGAAGAATTGATCTACCGCAAAAACGTTTAGGGCATTAGAGAAAAGCGAGACTCTCGAAGCCGAGGGACCAGCCTAATAAGAAGGGACGATTTAACTGCTCGGAAAATTAGTAAAAGTCTATTCTAGGCGAATGGAGAAAAGCTAAACGAATCCTCACTCGGCTCCGTGCGAAATTCGAATCTCCCCCGGTCTCGCTACATTTACATACGAATTCTCCTTCCGGCTCGAGACGAAAAACTCCGGGGACTTTTTCCGTCGAGACTAGGCTCCTCTTATTCCCTACACACTTTTTTGCCCGTTACGAAGATTTTCTCCGCCCCTCGAGAGTCGCGCAATCGTGAAGATACCCTGGCGAAACGGAAGTCACGACATCCAACTGCAAACGTCATTTTCCGAATTCGATCGGCGATTGTAAATGAACAGTCGATTGGACGAGAGTTACGGAAGTTCGAGAAAAACATAGCGCCACAGCTAGAGGCTGAAATAAATTATCCTTGTCCCTTGAAGGTTCATACGTAATGCCCTTTCCCATCACTTCCTACCCACATCTCGCTGATCTAACGTAACTTCCGAATCACTGTGAGGGGTCAATAAAATCGATTTTCTGCATTTTCTCACTTTCTGCATTTTCTCACAGTCAAAAATCTGCTTTATATTTTTCAAATTCACGTTCATAAACAAAACCCACGTCGTAAAAAAAAATTCTGCTATATGTGAAAAAATCTACTTTATATTTAAAACAATTACGTTTATACACAAAAACCACTTCGTATACAAAAAAAAATCTGCTTTATATTCGAAAAAAATCTGCTTTATGTAAAAAATTCAAGTAATTCAATAATGTAAAAAAATTCAAAACGTTACAAGACCGGAACGTTCCCATTAATTTTCGTCAAATTCAAGTCGACACCAGCCAACCATCAGTGACACCCGTTTGTTTAAGTGGGATACCACTGTGACGGTAAAAAATCGACTTTTCGTTTGGAATTTTCTCAAAGTATATATATTGAAGAATATGAGAAAAAATATTCACGTTGAAATATTGAAAATTGACCGAGTTACGGACCATTTTAATCAAGTTTTTCTCGAAACGACTTCTCTCGACCTGGCCGGAATCATAATTCTAGCTATAATTGTCCGATTTTCAATTGTAAAAAAGCCAAAATTTTCGTAACTGCGGTAGCTATCGTTGGACATAAATGATTTTTTTTTATTCAGTATTTTTCAACCCCCTAAATATAAATGAAAATTTCAGCAAAATTACACGTTTTGTAACACCCACCATTTTGTGCTACTACATCAATATGGATTGTAAAACTTTTTTATTTATATTTTTTCAGAACAACTTTTGTGTAATTGTCGATCCGGCCATTGGACCGTATTTTCTATACAGATACCTCGATGATGCTGTTACTTTTTTTTTAAATACAAATTTACACGTAGTAAGTTCAATGTAAGCTTGATAACATACATTTTTCCAAATCCCAAATAAATAATCTAGCAGACAAAAAAAATTGGAAATACTATCTTTTTCGGCAAGTCGCCGTGGTGTCCTCCCTTTAAAAAATTCGTCCCGATTAAAATAGTTGATTTTTTTCGGAAAAATTTACACGAAATGAGTTCAATGTATGCTTGATAACATACCTTTATTTTAAATCCCAAATAAATAATCTAGTACACAACAAAAATCGACAAAAACTATCTTTTTCGCCCGGTCACAGTAGTGTTCCCCCTTAAGGCCTTAGGCCACTCTAAAGGCCGAAATTAGGCTTTTTGGGGATTTTTTTTCAGAAAAACTACAAAATAAATCGAGATTACAAAAAAAGGTGTTCATCATACATATCAGTGACTGTATACAATAATTTTATTGAAGCGATTAATTTAAAAATGGCGGCTGTGAAGCGTTTATCTCAAAACTGCATTTTTTAAGTTGGCCGGAAACATAACTCAGACAATTTTCAACCGATTCACTTGAAATGTTGAATGTATCTTGAAAAATACATTGTCTATGGAACGACGTAGGATTTTTTTTTATAATGCATAGTTCATTTGTTATTAACAATTATCTGACAATTTTTTAGGCAAATTTTTGGAAAGTGAAAAAATTCGTCAGATAATTGTTAATAACAAATGAACTATGCAATATAAAAAAAAATCCTACGTACTTCCATAGACAATGTATTTTCCAAGACATATTCAACATTTCAAGTCAATCGGTTGAAAATTGCCTGGGTTTAATCCGGCAAACTTAAAAAATGCAGTTTTGAGATAAACGCTGCACAGCCGCCATTTTGAAATTAATCGCGTCAAAATAATTATTGCATACAGTCACTGATATGTATGATCAAAACTCTTTTTTGTAATCTGGATTTATTTTGTAGTTTTTCTGAAAAAAATCCCCAAAAAGCCTATTTTTCGGCCTCTAGAGTTGCCTAACCCCTTAAGGGGGGAAATCCCTCTAGACGGTCGAAAATGAGTCATTTTTAATGAATGTTTTCAAAAGCGATAAAATAATCGCATCATTTTTTAATTTTGACATGATCTTGTTGCAACTTTCAAGTGTTAAAAAAATCGTTTTTAAACAAAACTAATGGGGGGCCTTATAAGGTATTCTTTTAGGTGTCTTTTGAAAAACTGCTCATGTTATAGCTCAAAAAGTTATTGATCGATCTGACTAAAATTTTGGGAGGTTTCTCACTATAACATTATTGGAAGACTATACCTAAAGTTTCAAGGTTATCGCGTAAATAAATTACCTTTTTTCAGGTAAAAATTGTTAAGAATGTGGTCAAAAATATGAAACTTTGATTACAGAGCGTACTTAATTTTTAATTTTATACTTTTTTCGATCCTCGAAGCAATAATATTTTGCTCCTGCGATATTTCGCCACTTTTGAAACCCAGGTCGTTACAGTTTTTGCCTAACTCGTTTCGCGATCGCAATTACGATAAGGTCGAATCATTTTGAGTAATCACTGGAACTTTACGAGCCATTCGACAGTCGTCGTAATTCATTTCCAATCTCTTTTTATAGCCTGATATTCCTCGACTTCTCATCTCGAGATCTTCGCTGAAAATTAATGAATGAAATTGGAGGAGCAATCCGCACGGGTGAAATGAAGAAAAATGAAGAAATAAATGGTACAGGAAGAAAACTCCCTTAACTTCGAACAAATCAACCCCTATGTGCGGATCAATTCCTTTTTTCTTTCCGATTACTTATTTATTTTTCTCGGTCTCTCTTCCTAAAAACAAACGAAGTACGGAGAAATCCGAGTCGAGTTCTGATTACAGTGGCCATACACCCAGACGTAAGAAACCGCAGAGCAGGAAGAAAACAACGATGCCCGATTGCTCCCCCGATCGAAACCCTTCGATGGGTCCAGAAACTGAGCAGGTTTTCTTGCCCGTGCCAAAAAAGACAGCGAAGGTGAACGACCCACACGGGAGCAAAACGGCACACCGACAATTTTCCCCCACATGGAAGGATCCACACCCGAAGTAATCACTGAAATAATACACGGAGAAAAGAAGTCACTTGGATCAACCACGTTGTTCATTCGCCTGTAGCCAACGAAATGTTAAGGGGTTAGGCTGAAAAAATAGGCTTTTTGAGGATTTTTTTTTCAGAAAAAGTACAAGATAAATCGAGATTACAAAAAAGGGTGTTTATCATACATATCAGTGACTGTATACAATAATTTATTTGAAGCGATTCATTTCAAAATGGCGGCTGTGCAGCGTTTATCTCAAAACTGCATTTTTTAAGTTCGCCGGAAACATAACTCACAAGGGGACAGTACGGCAGTCGGATTTTTGTAATTTTTCGTACTCATGGTACGTGAAGTTCAGAGCTCGAATATTAATATCCCAAAGCAGTTCGACGCCATATTCAGAAATTTTCGAGAAAATTGACTTTGAAGTTTTCGAGCGCACTCTTATCCCACAAAGATGCAACGATATTCGAACCGGGTTCGTGGCGTACCCGGCAGCGCTTGAGTCTAGTAATCGCGGGGTCGCTGGTTCGAGTCTCACTTCGAAATTTTTTTTTTAATTCGCATACCTCCGTCATTTAAATATCCCGATAAATTTTTGTTGTATATAATCACATATTATTATATATAATTAATATAATATATCTATATATGTTGATATATGTACAAAATCCATATATAGTTATTTATGTACAAAATTCATTATAGTTATACATAATTATATATTTTCTCATATATGATCATATATTATTTATATCTAACAATAGGTGATTATTTATAAAAAAATAAATCAATAATCCCGGGATAAAAATCATAAAATCTATGCTAATTCACATATATGTAATTATAATTGTCAATGTTAAATGCAAGTCTTATTTTTGATTATCTCTTGCTTGAAATTGCGAATAGGCGACTTAAAAATATCCAGTAATAATATTTACATAAACTCCCGTGTAGATTAATACGAATATAAATAGAAGAATAAATGTTGAAATATGTGAATATAACGCTTGCTTTGGCAACCGTCGATATTGTGAATAACAGTTCTGCGTACATCGAAACTTTGCGATCAAAGAGAAATTTTCATGAACGTGAATGAAGTTTGTTTTCCGATCGATGTATTGAAAAAAAATTGCGAATGTAACAATACAGCGTTTGTACGGTGTGCGAGATGCCGTGAAAATTACTGTTTTCCTTGTTTTTACGATGGTTATCACTCTGGCTCGTGTAACATTACACCCGATGTATAAAACAAACGAATACAGACCGAATAATAAAGTATTCAATTCCTTACCCGACGTTTTTCATTTTCATCCTAAAAATGTTGTTGGTTATAAATATTGATACTTGAAAATGTATGTTTATAATCAAGAGATCATTAAAAATATGACGCGTTTTTTCATTTTAAAAAAATGAAAAAAAAAAAAAAATTTCGAAGTGAGACTCGAACCAGCGACCCCGCGATTACAGACTCGAGCGCTACCGGGTACGCCACGAGCCCGGTTCGAATATCGTTGCATCTTTGTGGGATAAGAGTGTGCTCGAAAACTTCAAAGTCAATTTTCTCGAATATTTCTGAATATGGCGTCGAACTGCTTTGGGATATTAATATTCGAGCTCTGAACTTCGCGTACCATGAGTACGAAAAATTACAAAAATCCGACTGCCGTACTGTCCCCTTGTCAGACAATTTTTAACCGATTCACTTGAAATGTTGAATATATCTTTAAAATTACATTGTCTATGGAAGTACGTAGGATTTTATGTTATATTGCATAGTTCATTTGATATTAACAATTATCTGACGATTTTTAGGCAAATGTTTCACTTTCCAAAATAATCGTCAGATAAAAGGGAAACTGCCAGCGTAGAGGCCGGAAAAAAGGTGAAATTCGATATGTTTATACGAATACCCAGTTGATAAAATGAGAATTCCGTTTAGTGGCGTTTATTCTACATATCTCTAAGAATCTCTGTGATTTTTTCTCAAGCCTTTGTAACGAAACGACAGCGCTGAATCTGGATGGAGAGAGTCACCTTTGTCTGATAGTGTTCCTGCAGCCGCCAAGAAATCTCCAATTTCTTACCTGGAATAAGAATTCAAAATAATCTGTAAATAAAATCTACCGTCGAAATAATTCGGATAATTGAAAAATGTCGACTTTCGATAAAATGGTTGCAAATGCGAAAAAAAATGTTTCCGGTAAAAAAAATGGCCAAAAACGAATTCTTTCGCAAAAAGTTTTTAACATATAAAAAATGCCCTAAGTACTTCGATGTAGAATGTTGTTATAAGGTTAAAAAAAGCACAAGTCGATCGATGAACAATTGGCGATGTAATGTTACCGATGACAGGACACTGCCAGATAAAGGTGGCTCACTTCATCCAGATTGGCGACGCCATTTTGTTATAAAATCTTGTAAAAAAAATTTGTAAAGATACTTGAAGATATAAAGAATAAAGTTCACCAAGTAGAATTTCCATTTTATCGCCTGGGTATTCATGAAAAATTGTCGAAATTTCCCTCTTTTCCGGACTCTAGGCCAAGGTTGCGAAATTTGCAATGAAAAAGTAATGCATTATTCATTACTTTTTTCAATAGGTAATAAAATAATATTTCATTACCCATTACATTACATTCAGTAATGTAAAAAAAATAATATTGCAAAAAATGTCCATTACTCCCCAAATAGGGTTTTACAATCGGCACAGTAATGGCCCACGACTGGTTGCCAGAGAACAAACGATGGCGCGGTAATGGCTATATAAACGGGCCAGATCCGCACCATGCATGGTTGGTAATGGTAAACCATGAATGTCTGCTAAGACTGGGCCAACTATCATACGCCCATATTGGCCCAGCAACGGCTGCCGGATCGTCTGCCGGAAATGAAAAACAAAAAATTGACAAATTATGAATATAATAATTCTAGTAGTATCTTTTTTGTTTTCTTATGCTTTACGTATGTCCATGTACATAGAATAATTGCATTAAAAACAGTTTCTGCATTGTTCAAATTTTTACCTTTCATCGGGATCGAACCTGCGCCTTTCGTTCTAGTGTCGAGCGCCCTACCCACTTAGCCATTTTAACACTTACAGAACCCATCGTTTGTTCGTTCCTTACTTTTATGCCGATAATTTTATTCGTGACATTAAAGTTTACCAACAATTTTTTTGGTCCATTTAGGCTGTAAAAATAACTCGCTCGTTTTGGCTGAAGTTCCGAAAAGCATACTCCTCAGATCGAGCTGAAATTTTGCACCGAACTTCCTCTCATTATCCTAAGAGAAACCGTTAACGGATTTTTGACGACTAGCAATAGTTTTCGATATATCGCATTGTAAAGTTTATTATTTCACGCCATACGAGTATATCTATATATCCGATAGATACCCCCCACTCCTCCGGCCGCGCTGCTTCCTGGCAAACAGTGCTCGCCCGTATGTGCATATCACTTGCCATGTGGGATGGGTTTGTTTGGGTTTATTTAATATAGTAGAAGCGCAGTACAATAAATAACTTTCAATATACGATATATCGAAAACTATTGGTAGTCGCCAATATCCTTTCAAAGGTTCTCTTAAAATATTGAAAAGAAGGTCGGTGAAAAATTTCAGCTTCATCAGTAGGATATGCTTTTCGAAACCTTATCCCTTGTTTTTACGTGTTACAGTTTAATGACCTGTATTTGCAAAACGCCCAAAAACAAACCATCAATGGCTGAAATAGATCTGGCAAGCCGTTCATCCGCCTACGATACCCCAATGCTGATCGCCATATTATCGGTGCGATGGTAATGGCCCACCAATGGCTGGCATAGATCTGGCAAGCCGTTCATCTGCCTACGATACCCCAATGCTGATCGCCATATTATCGGTGCGATAGTATTGGCCTACGAATGGCTAGCATAGATCTGGCAAGCCGTTCATCCGCCTATAGTACCCCAATGCTGGTCGACGAATTATTGGCCGATTATCAGCAAACCGTTTAATGGCTAAATGCTGGCATTTTTGTTACGACAGGCGACCCTATATGGGTCATTACATTTGAATTTGTAATGTAAAAAAATTATGTTACTCATTACATTACATTTTGTAATGTGAAACGTTTTCATTACCCATTACAATGTCTTCATTACAAAATGCAATGTAATGTGTAACGACAAAAAATTTCAATACACATTACATTGTAATGGGTAATGGAAATTTGTTACATTACAAGATTTAATTTAATGAGTAGTGAAATTTATTTACATTACAAAATGGAATGAAATGAGTAATGGAAATTTTTGACATTACTGAATGTAATGTTATGGGTAATGATTTTTTTCCCTCATTAAAAAATGTAAAGTAATGAGTAATGAAAACGCTAATGCATTACAAAGAGTAATGCATTATTTGCAACCCTGCTCTAGACTGGTAGTCTCCCTTCCGGTTTTCCCGGCTGAAATTACGCTGGTGGAATTAGCAACTAGTAATGTCAATTACAAACTCGATTGGGTGATGACCGATCGTCCAAAAGGATCCGAGATTTTTTCGCAGCCATACGAACGTTCGCCTCTGCCTCCAGAAATTTGATCGATCGTCCAATCCCTCCAAACTCCGTCGCACATTTCTGCCATATGGTAGCCGTGATGTTCACTTCTCTAGCCGGCGCGTCATCCGCAAAAGAGCAAAATTCTATCCATCATAATCGACCACGAAGATGCAATCGGCCCTTTTATTCTCCGAGTCGCACCTCGCGATGACATATTTTGATGGAGGCTCAGAGTTTGTAACGCGAACTCGAGGGATAATTAGATACCGCAAAAGTTGCAGCGTCCAATGACATTCCGAGTTTGCCACATTCGCGAAATTTTTCGATCACTCTAGTGCGAAATTCACACTCGATATTTTATTCGTTAACAAAATAACGTGCGTGAAAAGCATCGAATGTCAGCTTTCCCCGAACTGATTCACGTCCCGTCGGCTTTTCCAAAGCTCCCGCGCGAGCATGCGAGAAAAGAGGGAAAATTCAATGGAAACGTCGAAACTTCATTATCGGACAATTTTTTTCTCCAATTGTGGACGAAAAAAACGATGAATGGAACTTTGGTGGTCTTTGATAATTCTCGAATCTTCAACAAGCTTCGATGAATGGTGGGGTTTTTTTTCGCATTTACCCCGCGCTCCCTTTGTGCTCTGGTGAAAGCTCACGCGAGATCATTCGAGCCTCGGCGGATTATAAAATAATGGTAATCCCGGAACTGCCGATTATTCTATTCAGCTGACTCGTCCTCTGAATCATGACAGCCCGTTCGCTTGGCAAAGCTCCCCATTGCGAATCCGCTTGATCGAATCGTCGGATGAACAACATCGTCCGGTGCATTGATCCTGGGCATTTTGGAATTTCGGTTTTTTGCGAAATAATGGTGAACCACTTGCGGGGATGACTTTTGTTAGGCTGTCCCCAACAGGGTTGCAAATAAGGCATTACTTTTTGTAATGCATTAGCGTTTTCATTACTCGTTATTTTACATTTTGTAATGAAAAAAAATGTCAGTACCCATTACATTTTATAATGCAAACAATTGCCATTTCTCATTACATTGTAGTTTGCAATGTAATAAATTTCCATTCCTCATTACATTATATTTTGAAATATTTTCATTACCCATTACAATGTAATGGGTAATAGATTTTTTACATTACAAAATGGAATGTAATGAGTAATGGATTTTCTTTACATTGCGAAATGCAATGTAATGAGCAATGGAATTTGTTTACATTACAAAATATAAGGTAATGAGTAATGCAATTTTTTCACATTACTAATGCAACGCAATGCAATAAAATTCCATTACTCATTACAATGTAATGAGGATTCGTATTCGTTTTCCATTAGGGGCAGCGGTTTTTGCACTGGGTCGATCTGACCCGATGGGAAACGAATAATAATCCATATTACCTTATGGTGAGTAATGGAGATTTTTTATATTTCATTAGGAATGTGAACAAATTCCATTGCCCATTACAATGTAATGTGGAATGAAATTTGTTGTCATTACACATTACATTGCATTTTGTAATGAAAATGTTTCACATTACATAATGTAATGTAATGAGTAGTGGACATTTTTTACATTACAAATTCCTATGGAATGAGTAATACACTTTTGTTACAATACAAAATATAATGTAATGAGCAATGGATTTTTTTACATTACTGAATGTGATGTAATGGGTAATGCGATTTTTTACATTAGAAAATGTAATGTAATGAGTAATGGAGATTTTTTACATTACATTAGTAATGTGAACAAATTCCATAGCTCACTACCTCATATTTTGTAATGTAAAAAAATTCCATTACGCATTACATTAAATTTTGTAATGTAAAAAATTCCCATTACTCATTACATTACACTTTGTAATGTGAAAAAATTCCATTACCCATTACGATGTAATGTGTAATGAATTTTTGTGTCATTACACATTAAATTGCATTTTGTAATGAAAATGTTCCACATTACAAAATGTAATGTAATGAGTAATGGACATTTTTTACAATACAACATATAATGTAATGAGTCATGGACATTTTCTACATTACAAAATCCAATGAAATGAGTAACGGGAATTGTTTACATTACAAAATATAATGTAATGAGCAATGGATTTTTTTTACATTACTGAATGTGATGTAATGGGTAATGAAATATTTTTTCATTACCTATTTAAGAAGTAACAAATAATGCATTACTTTTTCATTACAAATTTCGCAACCCTGGTCCTCAATCACGCGACTATTCAGTAGGGTGGCCCAAATTTGAGCTATATTTTTTTCCTTTTTCTCATCATCCAATTATCATCTTTAGAGAAAAAAAATTGTCGCAAAATCTGCGAGCGGTCAAAAATATTTAGAAGGTGCTCAAGCCTACCAAAAATTCAAGTTATAAAAATCATTTCTTTCACTTCTCAACCAACCACTTCTCAACTCTCTTTTGAAATGTTGATTTTTTTAAATTAATGCGTGAGTTTTTCTTAAATTTGCATTTTCTTCATTTTAATTACCGTCACATAGAAACTATAAATGCTTGAACTTTTCTGCAAATCAAAGTCTACGGGAAGCTATACTGCACGCCGATTCGCAACTCCCGCGGCACCTTGCTGTAACACTCTTCCACAGCTCCACCATTTTGATGACGAATTAATTTAAAAAAATTGTTTTGCATACTTAAATATACTATTAACGTATACCTAAAGTTTGATAATTGTAGAATAATTATTTCTTAGTTTAAAAAATCCCTCAATATTGCTTATTTTTTCCCTGTCTAAATGTATATCCCGGCTTAAAGTGCCAATAATTGGACACCTCACCTTACATACAAAAAAAGTTAATGACCTACATGTAGCCCGAAAGTAATCTGCCAGTGAAATTTTTTCTTCAACCTTGTGTGGAATTTTACGAAAAATGTCATCACTGTGTTGATGCTTTACCATCACATCAGCAACCAAACGTCATTGGCGACCTACTGTTCCATGAATGACGTACTTCAATGGCATTTCATTTTCAATGTCCTGGGCCCAAAAAAAGTCTTCACCTGTTACGAATTCACGAAGAAAGTATTGACGCGTCCATTTTTTTATTCCACAATTCGTATCGTCCAATTTCGTCCGGATTGTCGTATGCACCGAGATTTGCATCGCGCATTGGTGGACACGTCACGTACTGTGGATGAAGGTATTATACTCGGACACAACAGCTATGCAATTCTCGCCTCTTGTATGCCCAGTTCGCATACCATCCAAATTAACTGTGGCTCGCGTCCGTATTAGCCAATCTAATTGTCCCATACAGTGCGAGGCTTCTGAGCAGCTGCAAACTGGGACACTCGTCCCTCGACCTGAGCTCGCCGTGGTATGCGATTATGAAACAACTTAGGCCCGACTACCGAGCTAATTTAACAGGCAAGCATAGTCCGCGCGATCGATCCTTTCGAGACACTAGCCACTAT
This sequence comes from Ophion slaviceki, assembly GCA_944452715.1. Classification (NCBI taxonomy): domain Eukaryota; kingdom Metazoa; phylum Arthropoda; class Insecta; order Hymenoptera; family Ichneumonidae; genus Ophion; species Ophion slaviceki. The sequence goes on along the minus strand of OX101793.1, from coordinate 18,357,202 downwards.
TTGTTGAGTTCTGTATCTCCTTGGTCCAATTCGAGTTCGATCGTTGCCCTTTGCGTATAGAAAAAAAAATTGATCGACCGTGGAAATGAATGGTTTATTTAAGGGTCTTCTCACTTTAGACTCTAAAAAGGCTATTTTCATGATTTTTTGATAGGTTTATATTATAGATATTGGTAGAAAAGTTGTGATTTAAAGTTACACTTAAAGCCTTACCGGAGACTTTGTCCTTGGAGTGCCATAATTCAGGTGTTTACATTTTATTGCTTTTAAAGGAAACGAGTAAAGCTTTTTGAGTGCGGTTTTTTCTTGCTTTTATTCATGATATACAGAACGTTAAAATTTTTTTTTTTAAACCAAAATGGCGGCCGTTGCAGCTCCGCGAAAACAGGTCCTCAAATCGCGGGAGGTAAACGGCTGACATCACTGCCTCCTCTTTGTTGATCTGAAATACAAATTCAAAGCATATTATCAATCTGTGACCCTTTGGTCATGGAATGACGGATGGGTTTTTCGTTTAGTACAAATTTCGGAAAATGGCGGCAATTTAAAAAAAATCGAATTTTCGCGTTTTTTTCGCATAAAAAGATAAATAATAAATGCAAAAATGTATCTATCGAAAAAACGATCCGTCATTCCGTGAAGACATATTTTCTGAGTATGCTCTCCAAATTTCAGGTCAATATGTTAATTACAGCGGTCAGGAGAATGTCAGCCATTTTTAAAAACGTGTTTTCGAGAAAAACGCGTTTAAAGTTTTGTAATGTGTTTACACAAATGTGTTTATAATTACCGCTAATCACCAATGCCTGGTCCATAGAGGCATCCCTCCTCTTCTTCTAGCTGCTCATGTTGAGCCGCTAACATCTCCCGCTGCTTTCAAGGACAAGTCTCCCTTAAATACACTTGTAGCGGGCGAAGGGACGTGATTTTCTTGATTTTTTTTTTCGACGGGACAATAAATGTTTATTGAAAAACTGTGAACAACATCGATTAGTACATATTTTCACGTACTGGTGCAATTTTTTTTTATTCAAAAATATTAAAAAATGGCGGAACTCCAGTTTTTGAAAAAGATTTCATTAGCATATTGCATTAGCTTGGGCCTGGACGAAGGATTTGTAAAAATTTTGATTAAAAAAATGACGATAATTTTTTTTTAAATCCATTTTTTGAAGTGCTAAATTTTCGGTTTTTTTGTTAGAATTTTTTTTTTCAAGTATGGATTGGATTAATAGTTTTTTAATAATCGTGTCCACCGCAAAGGTGTTTCTCAAAAAGACGATTCTAAGATAATCGCGTTCAAGATTTCAGTATGTTTCCTTTACATTTAAAGTTAATTTATTCATACTAACATGAATTCGTCGATTCCAGGGCCATACAGTAATCCTTCTCCGTCCTCTGCAGCCTCTAAAACATTGATTTGATACTGCCTACGATCCATCCTTCCTTCTCTTGTGGCGGCTTGCGTTTGCTGCTCGGCAAACGTAACACACAACTTGCGCGGTCGTGCGGTTGAAATACCTATAACTGCGAATCCAATGCTCCGATCTTTATGAAATTTGGTGAGAATATTCTTGAGATATTATACTTAAAGAATATGCAATCAAAAAATTTTCCATTTTTCCGACCATCACAAGTGTATATGAGGCCTTAATAAATACACTTTTGGAATACATAAAAAATAAAAAATAAATATTTATTCAAGTCACTATTTGTAGACGAAAAGGGTAGTTAAAAATTGTCCTAAAAAATTGTAGGTCTGCGTTGTTGATGATCGGAGATGGATCACCCGAAACAAAAAAATCAAACGGCTTTAGATTCAGTATGTTAATGGCTATAGCGCATATCATACGATTTTTGATATATGCAAATTAATAAAATGGCGGACATTTTTTTAAAACAAAAAACGTGTTGTTTTCACCGTTTTTGGCCAAAATGTAATAGTAAATGTCAAAATTTGAAAAAATCCTTAACATGCGATATAGCTATAGTTGTAAGGAATATATGGTTAAAATTTCATAAGGATCAGTTCAGTAGTTTCGAAGTTTTTATCAACAAGCCGTCGAAAAACGTTGTTTCGAGAAAAACGCGTTTAAAGGTTGTTTGGGTTGCATAAATTCATAAAAAACATTTATTGTTATGTATTTCGGAAGTGTATTTATGAAGTGTAACAACTTTTATATCAATATCTATAATATAAGCCTATCGAAAAAAATCATGAAAATAGCCTTTGTTAGATTCTAAAGTGAGGAGAGCCCTCAACATCATTTTTGTTTACTTCAGATAATTGCAAAAGTTCCGATCACTGGATAATTGCCAAATAAAGTTGGACAAATATAATTCATTTAATTTATTATTTTACGAAGATACTATATAGTTGTCTATAATGAATTATATTATTCTAATATAATTTTGCAATATCCACAATGATCGGATGTTTTACATTTTTACGTTTTACAAGTTACGTATAAGTTTTACGTTTTTTGAAAAAACGCGTTAAAAGTTTGTTTGGGTTACATAAATACATTAAAATTTTTTTAATGTATTTCGAAAGTGTATTTATTAAGTGTAACAACTTTTATATCAATATCTATAACATAATCCTATCAAAAAATTCATGAAAACAGCATTTTTGGCGTCTAAAGTGAAAAGACCCCTCAAAAAATCATTACCAATACTTTCAAACGATTCGACACTGTTGTGTGATCAAAATAATGAAGGAATGACAAAGGAATGATTCTGCACGTTTAGTTAGCGTCTGACATGAGCCTTCATGAAGTGCCTCCATGAAGGAGCCGATGAACCGATCTTCTTGAAATTTTGCAGGCTTATTTAATACACAAAAATGTAGTCTTTAATCGTTCGATTTTTTTCGTTAAAATCGAACCATTAACTTTGACTGTCCGCCATTTTGTGAAAAATGAATATTTTTTAAAATCCTTTGATTAAAGACTAGTTTATACTTATAGTTGACTAAATCCATCCGCATTTTTTTTTCAGATGATCCACTTCGCCGCAATGTTGGTCACCGCAAACCGTGTATATAAAAACATTATTTCATTGACGGCCATTTGCCACTAAACAATGTAATATTTTTCAATAAAAAAATTACTGAAAGTTCTTCGAGATGTGTTCTTTAAGATGATATATTGATCGATTAAAAATGTTTTGTAGTTTTCTTTAAAAAAATTAATGAAAAAGGCCTTTTTTGCGCTACAAATGGAGGTAACGCCTTAAATGAAGCGCGATGAGGAGAGCCGCGCAGTTACGAGGGTGAGAAAAAGTGATGGCGGGACAAGCCACTATCTGTCGTTTCTCTTCTTCTACAGGAATATAGGAATTCTCCCCCACGAGTCTTTGTACGTCACACGTGGTACAAAAGCATATCGAAGCCCTTTTGTACGTGCTTTCTCAACCGTGTAACTGCGAGCCGAGCTTTTTGTGTTTTGCAACCCCCTCGAAATTCCTAAACGCCCCTCTTCGTGTCCCGTGTGATTTTTTTGCATCACGCGAGTTCTATGGACGGTATGTTTCGTGTGTGCTCTGCCTTCAGCCATAGTCAGTGAAGATTCGTGAATTCCAACAAAAAAAACTCTACGGTATTTGGCACAGCAATCGTCACCTTGAACAGATCGCTCGACTTTGCAAATTCATATAGCTCAATTTGGAAAATGAGTAGACTTTATTTTAAGGGAGGACATCTTGGTAAAATTTTCGAAAAATCGTTTGTTTTGGAAACACTTTTAAAAAAGGCTTTGAACCTTCAAAAATATGATGCATATTCGTTTATAGCTAAAAAAAAGTTTTAAAGTGGTTTTCGAGCTATTTTTATTAAGCCTACTATCTTTGGAGAAATATTTAGCGACTAAAATTCGTTTTATTTTCTATCAATAGGTAGCATTAGAATACAGAAAAAATGCATCAGTTGTAGCGTCTATAAAACCATTGACATCGAAAAGGTTTTTTCGATGTCAATCGATGGCACGCAGCAAAAATCAAACAATTTTTGTCCGATCGACTCGAAATTTTGTACTGTATCTTCTTAGATTGCTTTAGCAGTCAAGTACGAGGGCTTTTTTCGAATAATGAAAAATTGTAGAAAATATATCACTTTTTGTATTAAAATTATGTTCGAAAAAACTAATATTCTTCAAACTCTACTCTATTTTGTTTCATTACTATTTTTATTTCCCGCCATACTTGACTGCTAAAACTAATATAATTAACGAAAATATTTCACTCTTAGTTCCAGGATTAAAAAGACAGTGCTACTGCGTTCCGCAGAGAGGGTTGGCTGAAACCCAGTAGTGCTATAGTGACTCGTGCGCCGCCGTTTTTGTTTTCTTATGCTAAATAATTTTTTTTACACACTTCAACATATACCTAATAAAGCCTAAAAGTTCTTTTGACGATGTATTTTATAACTTTCTTTAAAAAAATTCTAAAGAAAAATGTCGAAAATGACGGCGTTGTGAAATCTTCGTGCCTGGTACAGTTTTCCAGAAAATATTTCGCAAAGATTATTATGGGTCATCTTGCCGCCATGACGGTTGGTCTATTAATCGTCATGTGAACGTCCCACTAATCTCCACATGCGTTCAAACTACCTTAACTAATCATGCAAAGGTCCGTAGGCCTTTGTCGACTCGATCGGGGCTGCAAATAGAACTGCAGGATCATTTTTAGTCACTGTGTCACAAACTTTTTGCTTTTTATTACAACATTTGACAAACAGATAAGACATAAATTTGTCATGCATACACAACTTTATGAAGTAAAAAAAAAACTCATTACGGCTATTACATTAGAATTATTATTTTCATTCATTTTCAATAATTATAAGCAACTATTTTATCATGAAATAATTTTTTATATATATTTTTCGTTTGAGTGGTATTCACCTGTGTTCGAGACGTACTCAGTTATCACAATGGTCACGACCCACTAATCGACAACGTTTATATCTTTTTATATGTTTTTAATTATATATATATATATATATATATATATATATATATAGTTTTATATCTTCACAATATGTTTTCACTATCGCAAATATGTGTATGACGATTATTGGTCTGTCGATTCATCAGACAATGCTAGTTTCGAACTCAATGTTTCTTTTCTGATTTTCTATAAATTAATATTCGATTCATAAGATTATCTTTGCTGAACGCGAAACTGAGATTCTTATCAATAACTTAAAGATAAACTTACCTCACGCAAGTTCCCAGGCATTTTCAAATCACCCAAGATGTGACACAGTTCACTTTAACCTCTAAATGAAGGATTCGGCCGAAATCGCAGTTAGACGCTGTAGCTGAATATATTTTATTTAAATCATTATTCTTGAATACGTATACTTACGAGTGTGACAATGTAATACAATTACATTGTACATGGTAAATACCTCCGTGACGCTAATATATCACAGATCGGCACGAACGACAGATTCTCATGTTGAGGGGGCCATACCTGTAGGCCAGGAAAAAATGACTGATTTTTTTAAGGGAAAGATTTCTTCACCATTTTTGAAATTTTGGGCATGTTTTATTACTACTTTTGGCTGTCACATGGTATTTTTTTGTTTGATTAATTTTTAAAAATAGCGGAGGTATGACACGGTCTTCTAAACCGCTTGTGGTGAATGTTGCCAGACGGCGTGACACATAGTGTCGGGAGGATTAACGCGGTCCTCTAGTTTCTCGGCTGTTTTTTTACGGCTTCTTCAATAATTTTTTACGGGCAAAGCATCGAAATAATTAATCTCATTGTTTTTGCATAATCTTTATTAACATTTAAATTAGCTTTACAAATTTTTTAAGTCAAAATATATAATAGAATAAACGTTATAGTGGCCGACAGGAAGACATCAAGTAAAAGAGGTGCTTGACGGTGACCAAGATTGCGGCTGTTCTGCTTATCTGAAATCAAAAAACCAAACGGCATTTTAATCTTCATATTTAAGACTAGCGATTGAACTAGAGTGAATTCTAAATTACAAAAATTGACTTTTTTATACACTTTTGAAAATTACATTCTATTTTTTACTCATTTTTTCTTAAGTTTTTCGCTCGTACAAAAAAAACTATCGAAGCAATCATGCTAATCCTAGTTCAATCGCTGGGTTACAGCATATTAAAGATGCTGTATAAATTTGAACAAGGTCGGTGCAGTAGTTTCTGAAATATCGTGGTCACCGGTTCGAAAAATGGTGTTTCGAGAAAAACGCGTTTGAAAGTATAACTGCTCCGTATACCTGCTCCGTTCCAGGGCCGTAACTTGTGAACCACTTCGAATATCGAAAAATCCTTAGGCACACATTTTCTACACATGTTGTAGATGTGATTTATGAAAAAAAAATCGATTTTTTCGACCCGAGAAACTAGAGGACCGCCTTAATCTGAACAAAAAGCCAACGAAGAATTTTCTTTTATAAACACTCATACGCAGAATATGAACCAAGAAAAAGTCACACCTGTTGAGAATCGATGAAATGGTATGCTCAGAAACAAGAAGATTGAATATTCCGAAAAAAATGGCTACATTTTGCAATGAAAAATACTTATTATTTTTATTTTCAAGAACATTGAAGGTCATGTTTTAGACAATAAGGTTAGATAGATTTATAGTTTTTTAGGTATACGTCAGACCAGTTTTGAAAATATTGTATAGAATTTTCGAAGATTGATTTAAAAAATGAATACCATGTAATAGCCAAAAGTAGTAATAAAACATACCCTAAGTCTCAAAAACAGTGAAGAAACAAAAAATCAGCAATTTTCTTCCTCCCCTAAAGGTATCTCCCCCCATAACATACTTATTTAATGTGTAAACATGACGATCACTAGGACACTAATGACTACTGCACCGACCACCTCAATTTATCATTAGAAAATAGCGACGGCAATTGTCAAAATTTTTTTCCAGGGTCCTCGTGAAATATCGAAATCCCATCGCAAAATGTTATCGAGTATCGTAACGAAGTAAAAAAATCGAGAATACGCGAGATCCGAAATGGAAAAATAAATATACGACGAAAATGAGATGGTCGCTGAACCGCGTGGAAATTTGAGTCGCTCAGAATTTTACGAGGGAATAAAATAACTCGATTTCACAGGGTTCAAGAGGAACCGGGGATAGGATATTGAAAAATTAGATTTCCCACGTCTATAATCTAGTGGAGTGTATTTCATCCTGAAATCCTGTTTTTACGGCGAGAGCCACTTTGGACGGATTCGTGAGAGAGCTTCGCAAGAAAGGAGTCCCGATATTATTGGCGCTCACAAGCTCTCCAACCAAGTGGACACTTGTGGAGCTCATAGTTTACAACTACGACCTGTGCTCCCTTGCTATCCCGTCCTCCATGGAAAAAGTATTTCAATTTATAATTTATATAGGGCACACTTTTTCTTTGCGGAGCATCGAAAATGTATGAGATTTTTTTTCAATTGGTGCACGTTGATGGATCACAGTGCATTTTTATCTAAACTCATTCTCGGCCAATTTCCATCATGATTGATCGACACATGGTGAGGGATTTTTTTAGAAAATAAAACGTTTTTTTACTCTGCTCTCGAAGTTTGAGTACACCTCCGGTCAAAAGTTTTCGGACACTTCAGATTAAGGCCTTGGGCCACTCTAGAGGCCGAAAAAATAGGCTTTTTGGGGATTTTTTCCAGAAAAACTACAAATTAAATCGAGATTATAAAGAAGGGTGTTTATCATACATATCAGTGACTGTATACAATAATTTTTTTGAAGCGATTAATTTCAAAATGGCGGCTGTGCAGCGTTTATTTCAAAACTGCATTTTTTAAGTTGGCCGGAAACATAACTCAGACAATTTTCAACCGATTCGCTTGAAATGTTGAATATATCTTGAAAATACATTGTCTATGGAAGTACGTAAGATTTTTTTTTATATTGAAGAGTTCATTTATGATTAAAAAATATTTGACGATTTTTAGGCAAATTTTTGGAAAGTGAAAATTTTGTCAGATAATTGTTAATAACAAATGAACTATGCAATATAAAAAAAATCCTACGTACTTCCATAGACAATGTATTTTTCAAGATATATTCAACATTTCAAGTGAATCGGTTGAAAATTGTCTGAGTTATGTTTCCGGCCAACTTACAAAATACACTTTCGAGACAAACGCTGCACAGCCGCCATTTTGAAATTTAGCGCTTCAACAAAATTATTGTATAGTTACTGATATGTATGATAAATACCCTTTGTGTAATCTCGATATATTTTAAAGTTTTTATGAAAAAAAATCGCCAAAAAGCCTTTTTTCGGCCTCTAGAGTGGCCTAACCCCTTAATGTAAAACATCCGATCACTGTGGATATTGCAAAATTATATTAGAATAATATAATTCATTATATACAACTATATAGAATCTTCGTAAAATAATAAATTAAATGAATTATATTTGTCCAACTTTATTTGGCAATTATCCAGTGATCGGAAGTTTTGCACTTATCTGAAGTAAACAAAAATGATGTTGAGGGGACTCCTTACTTTGGAAGCTAAAAAAAGGCCATTTTCATGATTTTTTTCGATAGGCTTATATTATAGATATTGATATAAAAGTTATTACACTTCATAAATACACTTCCGAAATACATAACAAAAAATGTTTTTTATGTATTTATGCAACCCAAACAAACTTTAAACGCGTTTTTCTCGAAACAACGTTTTTCGACGGCTTGTTGATAAAATCTTCGAAACTACTGAACAGACCCTTATGAAATTTTAACCACATATTCTTTACAACTATAGCTATAGCGCATATCAAGAATTTTTCCAAATTTGGAAATATACTATTTTTTATTTGCCAAAAACGTTGTATAAACAAGTTTTTTTTGTTTTTTTTCGAAAAATTTCTGCCATTTTGTTATTTTTGCATATATGAAAAATCGTATGATATGCGCTGTAGCCATTAATATGCTGAATCTAATACCAATTGATTTTTTTGTTTCGAATGATCCATCTCCGAGATTTCATCAACAGCGCAGACCTACAATTTTTTAGGACATTTTTTTAACTACCATTTCCGTCTATAAATAGTGACTTGAATAAATAAATTGTTTTTTAAAATGTATTTCGAAAGTGTATTTATTAAGTGTAACAACTTTTATATCAATATCTAGGATATAAAGCTAGCAAAAAAAAATGCATGAAAATAGCCTTTTTTAGCGTCTGAAGTGAGAAGACCCCTTAAGGCCTCATACACCTTTGGATGATAGGAAAATAAGGCTCTTTCGAGATTTTTTTCAAATATAATGTCAAGCCATCGAAATGGAGTTTTGAGGGTTCACTTTACATCTCTGTAAGTACTCAAATGAATTTTTTATTTTCCAATCAGATACAAAATTGCGGCCAAGTGGCAGATAGAAAGAGAACGCCTTTTTCAGGCCCTCCACGGGCGGACTCGTTGGAGACGCACATGAGCACCACGACCAAAAAATTATTTTCTACGTAATCTCCACGAATTTTGCTAGCGAAGTACACACGATTTTTACAAAATATTGATTTTTCGGAATTTGGCTCCGTTGTGAAAAAAAAACGCATTTTTTCCTAAAAAACCGCCTCAATTTGTCTATAAAGACCGTCAATTTTGATCAAACGTGAAAATCGTGAGTACTTTACTAGGAAATCTATCCAAGAAGCTACAGTGTTAAAATTCGAAGTCAATCGGATGAAAATTGTAGGAGCTACGAGTCCGCCCGATTTTGAAAACATGGTATCAATAAAAACGCGTTTAAAGTTTCAAAACCATTTTTCTTCGGACCGTATCGTTCTTGGGATGTTTATACACTATTTAAGCCGATAGAATGAAACGAATGTATATTTTTCCAAAGTTGTATAGGGTGTCCCAGAACTGAATGCGTTCCCTGAAATGGAGGGTTGGGGGTGAAATTCTGAGCCGATTGATATAAGCATGTGTGGGTCTCAGATCAACCCCTCAATTATTATTGATTTTTAAAGGCGGACCAATCAGATGCGCCCATCTTTAAAAATGAATAGTAATTCAGGGGTTGATCTGAGACCAACACATGCTTATATCAATCGATTTAGAATTTCACCACCAACCCCCCATTTCGGGGAACGCATGCAGTTCTGGGACACCCTGTATAAGGCCTTAAGACGAAATTACGCTGATTAATTTTGAGCAACTACTCCTAATTGGCTACACGATAGTTTTCGGAACTTTTCTCACCGAATGCACTGGTCCAAGTGTCAAATTGCGTGTTTCGAGGATGGCTAGGACCTACTTTTCACCGATTTGCGATTGGCTCAACAGAAACATCATTTTCTAACCTCTTTCGAATACATTTTTCCGTGCTAAGCGATTGTGCGGTTTTTTCCCAACATCACGAAAGTGGGGGAGTCGTAGGTCCTTCCTCAAGTGGTAAGACGTCGACTGTGAAAATTTCGCGTCATTCGATTCAGCCGTTTTTGAGAAAAATTCCAAAAACCTTTCGTGAATTTCTTTACCGACCGAACCGTGCATCATTTAGCGTTCATTTGAAAACACACAAATATCCGTACTCTCAACGTTTTCATAAATCAAATCCGGCTCAAAAGCGAATACATAAATAACACGTGAAAAAAAAACCTCGACAATGGTAACCTGCTCCAAAGCAGAATCTAAAGCCAAAATCAAAAATCTTAGAAGCCTCGAGGCTGCTCGAATTTCCCATTGGTTTCAAGCCTTCGAGTACGCTTTCAATGCCTCCACCCTCCAGACGGAAAAATTCCTACAAGCAAAATCGTCTCGCATAAATATATGCGAAAGGGAATTCCCTTCCGAAGCTGCTTTCATTCAAGTCGCGTCAACCTCGCGAATTTCCATGAACGGGATTGAATGCGACGAGAGCGCAGTGTACTCGACACTGCCAGGCTCGTGACTATTGCGGATTCCTCGTGACACTAGCTGTATACCGGAAGTGCCGCAGCTCTGTTAATTAAGGGGGGAGATACCTTTAGACGAGGAAAAAGTTGCTGATTTTAATGATTTTTTTTCAAACGAAAGGTTTCTTTACCATTTTTGAAACTTAGGGTATGTTTTATTACTACTTTTGGCTGTTACATGTATTTTTTTCATTAATCTTTAAAACCGCTGAGGTGTGTCTTCTAAACGGGTTGCGACGGATGTTGTCAAACGGCGTGACACGTGGCGTCAGCGGGAACAATCCGAAAAAAACCAGAGACGATTTTTCTTTCACTGACAGTCGTATGCAGAATGTGAACCAAGAAAAAGTGAAAAATCTTGAAAATCGATGAAATGGTACGCTTTGGAAACAAAAGGATTGAATTTTCCGAAAAAAATGGCAATATTTGGCAGTAAAAGAAAGCTTTTCTCAAAAACATTTTGGGTCATATTTTAAATAATGAAATTAGAAATATTTATACCAAATTTCATCAGAATCGGTCGATTAGTATTTTAGCTATACGTGACGCCAAATTTGAAAATACAGTTTACATGTAACAGCCAAAAGTAGTAATAAAACATACCCTGAGCCGGAAAAATGGTAGAGGAATCTTTCTTTAAAAAAAAAAACACGAACATCAGCAAATTTTTTTCTCGCGTAAAGGTATCTCCCCCCTTAAGGTGGCGTGTAATCTCAGCCAAAACCTAGCGAAGATGACGCGAAAGCGAGCTCGTGCTGATGGCTACGGTGGTGGAGAATGAGGTGGCGTAAATTTGCGATAACTTACATACACCGGAAACCGCTGCGGGGGTGTATGACAGGCCGTCTCTCTATCGCTACAGTAAAACTGGTAGTCATCGAGCTTCCCTCGTAAACGGATACGTGCGAGACGGCAGACCAGGGAGCTGCAGTATATATTGGCTATACACACACACACACGTACACATATATTTGTGTGTGTTGTGTGTGTGTGTGTGTGTGTGTGTGTGTGTGTGTGTGTGTGTGTGTGTGTGTGTGTGTGTGTGTGTGTGTGTGTGTGTGTGTGTGTGTGTGTGTGTGTGTGTGTGCGTGTGTGTGTGTGTGTGTGTGTGTGTGTGTATGTGTGTGTGTGTGTGTGTGTGTGTGTGTGTGTGTGTATATGAGGGATTCTCCGTCAATTCAGCCACTTTTTTTCGACCATCTCAGATCTGCGCCATAATTGGTTATATCAAAGTACTACCAAAAGGCATTCTGTGTGAATTTTTTCACATTTTTTAATCCAATATTTTAGAAAATGCCGTTTTTTTTCAAATGAATATATCTCGGAACTAGAAGGAATTGAAAAAAATGTCTGTACATAAAAGTTGTAGTTTTGGGTTAGCTTTCGAGCGGACGACTTGAAATAATTTTTACGTTCCGGTAACGCTGATTTTTTACCAAAAGAGGGAGAAATTATTTTGTTATTAAAAAACGGCCATTTTTATTTGTATGAAAAAATTACAGAGTCTTCCAGTATGTCTGACGATATCGCAAAAATTCACCAGAGTGACACGGATCGAGGTTCTAGGATTAAAAAAAATGAAACCACACAAATTAATTTTTTTATACCGGAACCTCGCTCCGTGCCACTCTGGCGATTTTTTTGCGATATCGTCAAACATACTGGAAGACTGTAATTTTTTCTGCCAAAAAAACGGCTGTTTTTGAATAAAGAAATAATTTCCCCCTTTTTGGTGAAAAATCAGCGTTACCGGAACGTAAAAATTATTTCAAGTCGTCCGCTCGAAAGCTAACACAAAACTACAACTTTTATGTACAGACATTTTTTTTCAGTTCCTTCTAGTTTCCGAGATATATTCATTTGAAAAAAAAACGGCATTTTCTAAAATGTTGAATTAAAAAATCTGAAAGAATTCACATAGAATGTCTTAGTAGTACTTTGATATAACCAATTATGGGGCAGATCTGAGATGGTCGAAAAAAACGTGTATGTGTGTATGTGTATATATATATATATATATATATATATACAGAGCAATAGCACTCAAACTATTGACCATATCCAAAAATGTTTCAGACAAAAGTTTCAGTGTTCGAGAAGGCCGTTATACTGGACCACCCTATTTTTTTATCGATGGAGGCGCTGAACCTACGTCAAGGTCAACTCCACTTTTTTAAATGGAATGGTACATTTTTATGTACCATTAATACTATCTGGTTACTAGGTACTAGGCTAATACTTCTGGTTACTTGGCACTAGGCTAATACTTCTGAGACCTTGCTGTAGATACTTGAGTAAAAACGACCGTGCACCAAAGAATCAGAAGAACATGGGGCCGTCTACACCGATACGGGTTTTCCGCAGTTTCCCCGTGCCCTCGGAAAATGCGCTGTAGTGTAGCTCAAGGCTGCACCACTGTGACGGGTTGAAAAAGTTTCCTTTTTTGCATTTTCTCAAAGTATAAATATTCAAGAATACGTGGGAAAAAATGTCAAGTTAAAGTATTGAATATTGACCAAGTGGGAGACGATTTGGTGAGAGCAGGTAGCGCAACGATTCACGTATACGAAAATTGTCTATCGCATTTTTCTCAAAACGACTTTTTACGACCTGGCCGGAATCATAACTCTAGTTATAATTGTTCGATTTTCCATTTAAAAACCCAAAATTTCCGTAAGTGCAATATTTATCGTTCTATAGAACCGTTTCTTTCTGAAATCTTGTATTTTCCAGTAGTAAAAATTTCGCCAAAATTACACTTTTTATAAAATCTGGCATATTGTGAAAAAAAAACATTCGAAAAACGATTACGTATAACGAGAACTACATTTATGTATAGATTATAAAACTCTTTTACTTTCATTTTTCAGACCAACCATTCTCAAATTATCGATTCGGGCATTGGGCGACATTTTTCACACAGAGGCTCTATTATACCTGAATAACATTGGTAATTTTAATTTTTTTCAATTAAAATTTTACAGGAAATACGTTTCAATGTGTATGCTTAATAACATACCTTTTTTCCGAATCCCAAATAAATAATCTAGTAGACAAAAAAATCGTAAAAAACAACCCTTTTTCAGCCCATCACAGTGGTGTCCTCCCTGGGGGCTGTGGGCGCAACGGAAGTTGAGTTAGATTAGCAAAGAGCGGGTAGGGAGTGATAGAAAAGGGTTTAATAGGAAAGTGTACTACGTGAAAACCCGTAAGAGTAGATATACGTTGTAACTCAGGGAAAAACCATACTATATTATAAATACATGTATGTCTATACACAAGCTCCGTCAGAAACTTCAATCACATATCACTGATTATTCGAATACGTTCCATAATGGAAATCTGTCGACTATACTGAGATCACACATGTTTTTTTCTCGTTTCTTTTCTACTGTGGATAAAATTACGTGTGTTCCACGTCAGCTAGCTCGTATGCAACGTTGATATTTATTTCTTTGATGTCAGTATTTTGAAATATCGTGAAATCATTTTTATTGAATTCGCGGGACAAATTAAAATTCCATTTGAATGAAGATTCTTTTCTCCTTTTCACACATAGACACAGCCACATATGTGTGCATTGGTTTGGGTTAGTGATTTATGTAGACGGTGATAATTTATGTACGCACTACATATATCCGTGCATATATGCACACGTGCGGGTGTGTGCATCCACTCCATATATACAGGGTGTTCTGTAATTAACGGAGACTTTGTCCTTGAAGTGCCATATTTCAGGTGTTTACATTTTATTTTTTTTAAAGGAAACGAGTAAAGCTTTTTGAGTGCGGTTTTTTCTTGCTTTTATTCATGATATACAGAACGTTAAAAAATTTTTTTTTGAAACAAAACCAAAATGGCGGCCGTTGCAGCTCCGCGAAAACAGGTCCTCAAATCGCGGGAGGTAAACGGCTGACATCACTCTTTGTTGATCTGAAACACAAATTCAAAGCATATTATCAATCTGTGACCCTTTGGTCATGGAATGACGGATGGGTTTTTCGTTTAGTACAAATTTTGGAAAATGGCGGCAATTTAAAAAAAATCGAATTTTCGCGTTTTTTTCGCATAAAAAGATAAATAATAAATGCAAAAATGTATCTATCGAAAAAACGATTCGTCATTCCGTGAAGACATATTTTCTGAGTATGCTCTCCAAATTTCAGGTCGATATGTTAATTACAGCGGTCAGGAGAATGTCAGCCATTTTTAAAAACGTGTTTTCGAGAAAAACGCGTTTAAAGTTTTGTAATGTGTTTACACAAATGTGTTTATAATTACTGCTAATCGGCAATGCCTGGTCCATGGAGGCATCCCTCCTCTTCGTCTAGCTGCTCATGTTGAGCTTAAATTTATTTTTTGAAAATTTCAAGGACAAAGTCTCCCTTAATTAATAATCCTGCAACTGTCGATAGGTGAGATCATGTCCTATTATATGCTGGAATTTCAGTTCAGTGAAAGTCTCACGGTTTTCGAGATTTTGGGCTTGATGTTATTGTTTAAAATAAATCATCTGCTTTTGGTTTTTTGCATGCCATTTCTGCAAATAATATGAATCGACGATAACTAACAAGGAACATCACTTTGGTGTTCTCCGATTTTGTTGAAACTTTTTTATGTGGAAGAGTATCAAATCTAAGAGACACGTATTTTTTTTTATCGGCGGAAAAACAGTTTTAAGGGGTGAAACGCACTCTCGAAAATAGGGGTGCTTTTCGTTTTTCGTCGATAACGTTATCGTTCTCATCTCCAATGTATAGTACGCTAAAAAATAAACATTGATGCAATTTGAAATTTTTTTATATCTCGTACCGTTAAAACGTTATCGACGAAAAACGAAAAACATCCCCATTTTTGAGGGTGCGTTTCACCCCTTGAAACCGTTTTTCCACGGATAACAAAAATACGTGTCTCTTAGTTTTTGATACTCTTCCACATAAAAAAGTTTCAACAAAATCGGAGGAGGACACCTACGTGATGTTCCTTGTAAGCAACTTTTCAAAGTAATTGGTATATACTCGTAGTATATTTTTTCTACACCGCAGGCTGTCAAATTCAGATGTTCAAATTGGTTTGTATGAAAATTCTGCATAAGACCTTTTTTTTAGTTTCCTTAACCTTTAAGGTTAAAAAGAAAACTTTTCTAGATCAAACAAATAACCAAGAGTTTTTTTTAACTGGGTAAAAAAAGTTATCATTTGTAGAAATGTCATGTGAAAAACCAAAAGCAGATGATTTTTGTCTCGAAAACCGTGGAACTTTTACTAAACTGAAATTGCAGAATATAGTAGGACATGATCTGACCTATCAACAATTGCAGGATTATCCATTCACAACCGGACACCCTGTATATATGTATATATATATATATATATATATATATATATATATATATATATATATATATATATATATATATATATATATATATATACATATATATATATACACGGACACATATATACAGCCTTGGCCAAAAGTATTAGGCACCCTGTAGGTTTTCTATCCGGACAAAAAATCGAATATCTCGGCGAAAGAAAATCGTTAACCAATTTGTCAAACGGGGTTTTGGAACGGACAAAGCCATCTTCATTTTGCTCTTTTATTTTTATTTTTACGATTTTTTTGTACTCCGTGCGTTGTTTTTAAAATGGCGGTTTTTCACGATTTTCGCATTTTGCAAAATAGCGTGCTGGACTTTCAAAAATAGTTATATCACCATTTAGTGATAAGATCTTTGAAAAGGAAACCGTTATTTATGCTTTTTCTATTGCGATTTTTTCGATAGGATCCAGATGTTTTGCAATCCACCAAAAGAGGTTTTCTATTGTTTAATTTTATATTTGATGATGCCGCTTAGCTTTAGTTCAAAGCAATTGTAACAGTTTTATGTACTTTTTAAAATATCCATATTTTATAATGGTGCCTAATACTTTTGGCCAAGGCTATATACACCTTTTCTCCTCTTGATATTTTCATTGAAACATCTTTGTTTCAAAGTAACGGCAATGAATTAATGAGACAAATCGTCGACTATCAACAAAAAAAAGCGATACGAAGAAATTTTGGACAAAAAATCTAAAAAATAAGTCACTTCCAAATAACAGAATACAACGTTTCACTCCTGAGACTCAATATTCCAAACCTGTCGTTTTTTTCAAGAAAAAACAAAATAACTCTGCGAAAAAAATGGCAAAATTGAATTTAAAAAACGAAACTAAAGCTAACGGTGTCCTTTTCAAAGATCTCATCACTAAATGGTGAGATTACTATTTTTCAAAGTCCAGCAGGCGATTTTGCAAAGTGCGAAAATCGTGAAAAATCGGCATTTTCAAAATGACGTACCGAGTACAAAAAAAATCGCAAAAATAAAAATATAAGAGCAAAATGAAGCTGGCTTTGTCCGCCTCAAAACCCGGTTTGGTGAATTAGTTTACGATTTTTTTCGCCGAGGTATTCGTTTTTTTGTCCCGATGAAAAACTTAGAGGGTGCCTAATACTTTTGGCCAAGGCTGTATGTACACACGTGCATACATACAAATATTGCATATACATGTGTGTGTACACTCCGCAGACGATTCTAGTGTAACAACCACAAACGAGTGGTTATCCACACTACACACACACACAATACTCTTACTCCTATTTTCCCAAACTTTCCCCTCACGGGCTTGTACAAATTTTATCCACATTCATCTCAAACTCCATCGCGACGATTAATCATGAGCCGACATGCCTCGCGCGGACCATCCGCCGGTGATAAATTAAATTTCCTTGCACGTTCGTTGTGTGAAAATAAACTAAAAAAAAAAGAAATTACGCGCTCGCGGTACAATTCCTCGGTAAACTTATTCATGAACATTTTTCCGAGGCTGCTTCAATGAAAATGTATTAACGGATGTGGCAGACTGATTGGATGAAATGAAATGCAAATGCACGTGTCTCGGGTTGAAAAAAAACGCTTTTCGCTTTTCCACGATCGATCATACTTGTTTGCAAACATTAGCAATAGCCACAGTAATGGGTATAATATCATGTGAAAAATCAAAAAGTGATTCACTCACAAAATTAATTACACATCTATTTAGTATGAATATCAAGCTGTTAGAAAATATATATCTTTTTTTCGATGTACAAAATGGCCGACTACTAATATTTTATTTTGTTATCTCTTTTTTTGGGCCTTCCGCGGCGTGACATTCGGACATAATTTTTTATCTATAACAAAAAACAAAAATTCTCGCCAATCTACATTAGAATACCTAGAGAAGTACGTACGGAATTTAAAAAATATTGTTTTATTCAAAAGTTGCATGTTTTTGAACTTAAGAAATGAATTTTCAGTGAAAAATTTCGTTATAACTGCTCATAAACTGCTCATAAAATGAAAACTTTTCGATTAATCAGAAATTCCGTACGTACTTCTCTGCGAAATGCAATTAGGAACATAACTTTTAAATTTGAAGTAAATCGAGTGAAAATTGTTGAAGTTATTTGTCACGCCAATTGGAAAAAAACTGTTTCGAGAAGTGTCGAGTAGTCGGCCATTTCGTACATCGAAAAAAAACATATATTTTCTAACAGCTTGATATTCATGCTTAATAAATGTGTAATTAATTTTAAATGAATCATTTTTTCATACGAAAAAAAAATTGTTAAATTCGCACATGATTTTCTACACGTTACTGTGGCCTAAGGCCTGAAGTAAGGGAGGCTAGTGGCTTGCTTATTCATCGTTCGGCTTTTTAAAATGTTGGGGATGAACCGACCGCGGGTGTACCGGAAACGACGATGCCTTCGGACGTGCTCGACCGATTCACGATCAACGAAGTTGTTGAAATTTCGACGAACGCTCGCCGCTCTAAGCTTTACGTCGGGCAGATCCCGGCAAAATTTACAGATAGATAATATTGACAGTAAATGCGGCACGGTACCCCAGATGAATACTGATTTATGGAAATAGTTGCGACCTGGTTATGAAAATTTGCACATTCGTATTATACCGGAGAAGCCGTAGGTACCTATTTATTCACACGTATACATACGGATACAGACGCCTTCGTCATTATTATTATAATTAAACGCACGTAGATCGTACGTGACGAAAACGAGGAAAATTTCTCGGATAATTCGACCGCGCGATCGTTCATACCGACGAAACGAAGCGACAAAAACTTGGCTCCTGAGATACCTGCGTTGGCGTAGCCAGGAGGACGCAGGGCCAGTGTTGCGCGAAATTTAAGGGGCTGTACCAGTGTGAACGCTGAAAATTTGGGTGATTTTCGGGAATTTTTTGGAAGAAAAGTACCCAATTAAATGTTTCGGACAATTAAGAATATATTTGGCCATATTTGACCTATATTACATAATTTTTTCATAGAAAAATATTGAGATCCAAGCGACTTGTGCGCTGCCTTAGGAGGCGCCAAAAAAAAGTTCCTCCACTGCTGACATGATTCCGGCCGATTGAGTAGCTGAAACCGAAAAAGAAAAAAATGTCGTTAAACTGAAAGGCATTTCCTGTACAATGACGTAGGATTTGCGAAAAATATCAAAATCTAACAAAATGGCGTAGTTATGAAAAAAAGTCTGTTTTCTTGCCTATAAAATGGTCGTTTTTTTCAATGCCAAATCGTCAATTTTCATCCAATCAAAAATATCCTACGTCATTGTAGAGTAAATATATTCAAAAGTACTCAGTTCAAATTTCAAGTTAATCGGATAATCACTCTTTGAGTGACAATGTCAGCAAATTTGAAAAATCTCATTTCGAGAAAAACGCGTTTAAAAATTTAACTATCGATTTTTGCAAGATAAAATGATAGAGATACGGCCTTGAAATTTTTACATGATATTCTTGAAAGTATAAACTGTCGAAAAAGGCAACAAAAAAAAGATGTTTTGAAAGTGTCACACTGGTATAGCCCCTTCATTGCTAGGGTAACTAAAGATTAACAATTAATTAATTGTAATTGTGATAAAACATTGTTTAAAAAACATAACATTGTTAAAAAACATAACATTGTTTACATGACATTGTTAAAAAAAATGTCATCTGAAAAACTGTTGAATTTGAAGAAAAAAAAATAGAATGCGAAGAATTGTTTACGTACCCAATGAAATTAAAGTTCAAAGATGGGTAACTGGATTAAAAAATGGTGAAAAATAAGTTCATTATTTTTAAGGTGTTGCAAGAGTTTAAAACTAATGTTAACTTTGATGTGTGGTTAAATCTTAATATTTTATATGTGCTGCGTAATAATCGACTATCATGTAATTTTTTTTTCTTTAAGATGATTATGAACAAACCCTCTTTTTTACTTAACCCCCCCCGGAAAAAATGCTGGCCACGCCAATAGATCCCTGAATAATGAATTCATGCTCGAAGAATATTATACTGTTACTTTTCTTCTCACGCTATCGTTCGTTGCAAACTTTTTTCATTAAGGGGCCAGTCCACTTTGGAGCCACGAAAAAAGGCTATTTTCGCGATTTTTTTGAGGATTTTATAAAAGATGTGAATATAAAAGTTGTTGGGCTTGATCAATAAAGTCTTGAAATGCATTTAAAAAAAACGTTCAAATCATTTTTATTTATTTTTAAGTACAAAAACTATAATATAACGTAACGCCTCAAAAATAGGTGGGAAACAAAAAAATCAAACTCCATTAGATTCAGTATGACACCAGCTACAAAATGACCCTCGGATATAAAGTTTTATCAAAAAATAAAAAAATGGCAGATGAAAAACGAAAAAAGTTTCAAAAAACGCGTTTTTTCCCAGTTTTTCGCAAAAAAAGAGTAAAAATAAAAATTTTAAAACCATCGAGGGTCATCTTGTTGCGAATCATGTTCACAATATGTGGTTCAAATTTCAAGAGAATCGGTTTATTAGTTTTAGACATACGATGGAGCTAGATATTGAAAACGTTGTTTCGAGAAAAACGCGTTTGAAGTTTATACTATGAAAAACTCTTACCTAAACTCAATCGGCAATTCCTGCACCGTACAAAATCCCTTCTGATCGCTCATCATGGTCGATTTCTTCAAGTCTTGCTTGCTTACGATTTTTTGAAATTTTCAAAGTGGACTGGCCCCTTAATTCGTTTGACTAATGTTTGCAATCTGCGATCCAGCAATTTTTAATGCATCAGAGCACATTACAAAATTATAAATACAGATTTAAATGTAAAAAATTTACATTTATATATACGTGTGTGTGTGCGTGATTTTAAATTCCTGGTCGTAGAAAAAGAATACGATTATCGAACTACTTTTTAGGTATTCGATACGTATATTCTTCGCGACACATTTTTACTCCAGTCCACCGGAAGGACTCTTCCGACGTATGCCATCCGGTAAGATTGTCGGACTTTATCGCAATCCGGAAATTACAAACGCATATCATTTTTCGTATAATGACGATACCTCATTAGCGATAATGGTAATCAAAGCGAGCCAATGACAAGGGCAACGTGAGGAGAGAAATAATCGTATTCGTTAAAAAAGCCATCATTTATTTCACTGAAAACATATTGCAACAATATTTTCCCTCGGCTAAAAACAAAAAATCGGTTGTATCGATTGACGTGGGGTGATTTTTTGTTCGCGCGGTAAATAGCACAGGAGCATAAAAAAATAATAGAGAACGAAGGCTAAATGGCGCGAGAGTACATTAAGTTTGTAGCTGTCACAAAGCTACTGCGAGCAATTCCTTGGTAAAATATATATAAAATATTCAGTTGTCATCTGAGGCATTTTTTTAAGATTTATCGAGTAATCAATAAATTGATCGATTGATTTGTCATTGAGAGCAGAATCTAACGATGAAAAATGGCGAGGGAGATGGCAATTTCAAAATGCAGGTCGTATGGCGGCGAGTTCACAGAAGAAGGCGAAACGAATGTTGCAATTGACGTCATCCATGCCGCCATTTTTCAAAAGAGCACCGCAATGCTGAACGCCGCTACCGTTGTCCGGTTGTCCACCCCATTCTTCGCTCCACTTCGTGTAGCCGTTCTTGTGAAGCGAATCACCGAGGATCGTTACCCAGTCGCCCTCGTTGTACAGGTCGTGTATGCCAATGAAGGCCTCGTCCGTGTTTACTGCACCCCTTATCGTTCCAGCTGCTCTGAACAGGTCCAGCAATATCTGCGAAAAATTTACCGTGCTCTCGTAAGCATCTACCCTTGCCTTGCCCATTCAATTTGAAAGAAAAAAAATGATTTTTCGTCTTTCATTATTGAATAAAATGACGATGAAAAAGTAGTGGAGAAATGAGACGTCAAGAATTTCAAGATATTCAGGAGATCGATTCGTCGATCGGAAAATCAAATATTTTCGACAATTACTCTGATTCGATGCAACCACTTTGCTTTTCTTTGAAGGAGTTTCAGGACAATTGACGAAATGTTTCCATTCGATTCAAATTTATGCAGGAAATTGTTTGTCGTATACTGAATTCACCCTCCAAATTATAAATCGATCGTCTGCACCGTTTCTATAAAATTTACAATTGAAAAAAACCACTTTTTAAGGGGTTAAAAACCCCCTTTTTGCTATTCTACTGTGACAGGATGAAAAAATTGAATTTTTTGCATTTTTCTACTCTATTCCATCATCGAATTGATATCCAACTGTTGGTAAAGTAGATTTTCACTTTGTCGACTCAGTGGAGCGCTTTAAAGTAGAAGCGCTCGGTGCGCGCGCTCCAGTACGGCTCGACACGACTTATTTCCACCTGGCGTTGGAGATTTTGGAAAAACGGCTTAACCAATCGGGCTAAAAAGTTTACTGCATATTCACCATATGTATGGCTATCGCCCGAAGTAGAATTATTGAAAAATATTAATTTTAACTTATACTTTCACCCGAACTATGACGAAAAAAGACGTGTTTTTCGAACACTTTTGCAAAAAACAACGCCATTTTGTTATTTTGCAATATATAATAATAATTCTAGTTCGTGAGATAGCGACACTCATACAGATTGAGAATCTTTTTGAATATTTTGTTTCCGATTACCTGGGGAGCGCAAATCATCAATGCCAACAACATACTTTTTATTTCATGGCTCTAGACGATTATAAATTGTTAAATAAATATCCATTTATTTGTAATAAAATAAATTGTTTTAGGTTTGTAAAATTGTACCTTTAAGCGGAAAAAAAATTATACGGATACATGCAACAGTTAAAAAAAAGCATTATTAAAAATAGCTTATTTTTGTAACCGTCACGGTGGAATTGCTTCGCAACCCTAGAATGGCACACTGGGGAACATTCGTGCGCCATGAATTTTGTAAAAGTACTCAATTTTACCAATTAAAAAATTTCTTCTTCCTTCGGATCAAACGTTGACACAATTTTCGAATTTTCTGAAATTTTCAAATGGTACCATCGTCTTCCTGGTTAACAGACGAAGAAAAACATGTGCTTCCAAAAATTGTATTCATAACCCCGACAATCGTGTCCAACGCGTGGGGTACATTTGTACCCCACGCGTTGAAAAACGTGTGCTTCCAAAAATTGTATTTATAACCCCGACAATCGTGTCCAACGCGTGGGGTACATTTGTGCCCCAGTGTGCTTTTAGAAGACAAAAGAAATAAGTGTACCATTCTAGGGTTAAATAGGGAGATGCCGACGCTAATCGCCGAATGGAAGTTTTACGCACGAAACAATGTTTAAGACCTTAGGCCACTCCAAAGGCCGAAAAAAATAGGTTTTTGGGGATTTTTTTTCAGAAAAACTACAAAATAAATCGAGATTACAAAAAAGCGTGTTTATCACACATATCAGTGACTGTATACAATAATTTTTTTGAAACGATTAATTTCAAAATGGCGGCTGTGCAGCGTTTATCTCAAAGCTGCATGTTTTAAGTTGGCCGGAAACATAACTCAGACAATTTTCAACCGATTCACTTGAAATGTTGAATATATCTTGAAAAATGCATTGTCTATGGAAGTACGTAGGATTTTTTTATATTGCATAGTTCATTTGTTATTAACAATTATCTGACGATTTTTTAAGCAAATTTTTGGAAAGTGAAAAGTTTGCCTAAAAAATCGTCAGATAATTGTTAATAACAAATGAACCATGCAATACAATAAAAATCGTACGTACTTTCATTGACAAAGTATTTTCCAAGATATATTCAACATTTCTAGTGAATCGTTTGAAAATTGAGTTATGTTTCCGGCCAACTTAAAAAATGCAGTTTTGAGATAAACGCTGCACAGCCGCCATTTTGAAATGAGTCGCTTCAAAAAAATTATTGTATACAGTTACTGATATGTATGATAAACACCCGTCTTTGTAATATCGATTTATTTAGTAGTTTTTCTGAAAAAAATCCCCAAAAAGCCTATTTTTCGGCCTCTAGAGTGGCCTTACCCCTTAAGGGGTTACCCCCACTTGCGATTTCGAAAAAATCGATTTTTTTTTATTGCATTTTTTAAGTATAAGTTTCCGGGCCCATACTTCTGTATGGGCCCGGAATAGATGACTCTATGTAAGTTTACAAAAAAAATATTTTCTTCGTGTAAACTGAAATTGAAACTTTAAACGCGTTTTTCTCAAAATGGCATTTCTGAAGTCGGTGACCAAGATTACTCGAACACTAATGAACCGATCTTCTTGAAATTTTGTAGGCTTATTTAATACATAAAAATGTAGTCTTTAATCGTTCGATTTTTGTTTTCGAAAAAAAATGGTCGTTTTATAGCCAAAAAACGGCCGTTTTTTTCGTTAAAATCGAATCATTAACTTTGACTGTCCGCCATTTTGTGAAAAATGAATATTTTTTAAAACCCTTCGATTAAAGACTAGTTTATACTTATATTTGACTAAATCCATCCGCATTTTTTTTTCAGAGGATCCACTTCGCCGCAATGTTGGTCACCGCAAACCGTGTATATAAAAACATTATTTCATTGACGGCCATTTGCCACTAAACAATGTAATATTTTTCAATAAAAAAATTACTGAAAGTTCTTCAAGATGTGTTCTTTAAGATGGTGTATTGATCGATTAAAAAAGTTTAGTAGTTTTCTTTAAAAAAATTCATGAAAAAGGCCTTTTTTGCGCTACAAGTGGGGATAACGCCTTAAGTGTTATGTTATGACTTTACATAACATTGTTAACTTTGTTGACCTTGACTTTACATAACATAACACATGTTACGTTATGTTATATAAAGTCAATTGTTGTAAAGTCAAGATCAACAAAGTTAACAATGTTATGTAAAGTCAAAGTCAACAAAGTTATGTTATGACTTTACACAACATAACATAACAATGTTACAATAAAACAATGTTCAAAATCTTATTTAAAAAACTGTCAAATTACTCAGTCCATGATGACAATTTCATCACCAGTGTAATGTACATTATGACACTGTCATAATGTAACGAATCTTTTTTTCACCCTATTCCGTGCCTGTACTGCCATTTGCGATGCACGTAGGCATCTCCCAATGTTGAAAAGTGTTTTTTCAATTGTAAATTCTGAAGAAACGGTGTTGACGATCGATGAAAAATTTCCAGAGTGCATTCAGTACAAGACGAAGAATTTTCTATATTAATTTCAATCAAATGGTAACATTTCGTCATTGGTACCAAATCTTCCAAAGCGACACACGCAGTATTTCTCCTCGATCAAAACGAGCTCGCGCGTAAG
Source organism: Ophion slaviceki (assembly GCA_944452715.1). NCBI lineage: Eukaryota > Metazoa > Arthropoda > Insecta > Hymenoptera > Ichneumonidae > Ophion > Ophion slaviceki. The sequence goes on along the minus strand of OX101793.1, from coordinate 18,331,595 downwards.
TGATTATTAGGGAGAAAGCGTAAAAGCTGCCATCGAAGCGTGAAATGAGAGGGTTGATATCTTACTCGTTCCTCGACCAGAGAGTCTATGACAGCCAGATGTCCACCTTCCTCGTTGCAGACTTTTCTTGCCTCGTTGAAGGTGGCTGCCCTCGTGTGGAACTTGTGACCACCCACGCCTGGGGTGTAATGGTAGTCGTCCCTCTTGGGAACCCCGAGGGTGCTCAAGTCGCAGGCGCATGCCATCCCGTGGATGACCATGTTTCGCAGACTCTCGGGATTCAGGCTCGCCTTGCACCTTGGAAATATGACGTTTGGCAAAACGCCGCCGTCGCTTCGCGAGCACGGTGGCAACGTCGCATTTTCGACAGACGTCGGTTCCACGGTGGGCTCCATCGGCGACGATCGAACAGCGACGGAAACACTCGCCAGGATCCATAAAAATGACAACATCCTCGAACGACAAAAAACTTCCATTTGGCAATTATAATTCTTTATTTTTCTCGAAACTTCTTTATTTTGTTTGTTTTTTTTTCAACCCTTGGTACGGATGGAGGCAAACGCACGATGTTTTTTTTTACGCCGTCAACAAGGCGTGAGAATGAGAAGGATTTTTCTTGTACCGGATCGTGTAATGGTATGCAGGACGATAGGTCCGCTCAGACCAAAAGCATCTCGAGGACTAGCGCGCAGAGAGGGCCGCTCGGGGAGCCTCGATCTCTTTTGTGAAAGATGATCTCTCGCTCTCTCCTGCCACCGGACCGCTGTCCCTTTCGCGTTTCGCCGGATAGGCGTTTTTCAGCCTCCGTGGAGGACCCTCGGGAGATTACGAAGACAGCACCACGTGCGCGATCCTTCGCCTCGTTTTTCTTAGATCTCAAGGTCCCGAGCCACGGGGGCCCTTTTTTCTTTCGCCTCGACCCAAGCTGCCTGCCCTTCTTGGCCCTACAGCGTTTCTTACGGTCGAGCAACCCAACGATCTCAAGGCGGTCGTCCCGTGTGACAGGTCCGAAAAATCGAAAAAAATGGTTGCAAAAATTGCAAAAAGTGCGCGCGTGTTGTATGGATAACAGACTAAGGGTGAGTCAAGGTGTTCTTTGTGTAAATCGTACTTGAACTTTGAAACGCCCCGTGCAGAAATTTTGGCAGGGATACAGCTGGATTCTGACTTGTATCCCGGGCTCCCAGTCGGGATCTAGTCCGATATCGGATCAGATTCTAAGAATAAATGTAAGATCCGTAAACTGGATTCCATTAGGGATCCAGAACCGAATCCTTTAATGACTCTAAATAGATTTCCCATGGAATCATTGAGGAATCTTGGAAGGATCACGGGTAAATACAGGCTGAAATAAAATGGCAAAAATGGAATTATTGCATGTTAAATTTATTATAAAAATAATTAACATTTATACATTTTTGGTGAATTAAAATATCAATTTAAAAAATGAAAAGTAAGAACACCATAAAAAATGGAAAACTACGACTGGGTTATCGTTTTTTGGACTACTTGGCGTCCTTTGCGTCCATCTCAGTCTTTTGCGTTGGATATTCCTATCTATAGAAATCGGAAATTCCTATCTATAGATAGGAATTTTATAGATAGGAACCTCTAGATGGAAATTCCTACCTATAGATAGAAATTTCATAGTAATACCGAAAATACACGTGACGCCGAAATTTTCAAAGATATGCCATCGTCGTCATACATATTCCGATACGGATGCAAGTTGGATTCTAACCGGGTTACCGGTTTTGGGGAATCCATGACAAATCCTGATCGGGATTTGCTCGGACATAGGGTATCCCTGTCAAAATTTCTGCACGGGGCATTTTTTCGAAAACTGAATTTTTTTAATTGATGCTGAAATTGAATGACGATGAATTGATGACGAAAGCCATGATATCGCTAAAACTGTTGAACGGATTTCGCTCAGAATTTTGTTACATAGTCAGTAGGGTGGCACAATTTTGAGCTCTATTTTTTTTCCTTTTTCTCACCATCCAATTATCTCGTTTAAGGGATTAGGCCACTCTAGAATTTTCGAAAAATCGATTTTTGTTTATGGTCCCCTAGGACCTCAAAAATGATGTCCCAAAAGATTATGGCCGGGAAGAATCTCTAAGTACTCGGTTTCCGAATTTTAGTACAAGGCCGCCTGGTCCGTAGCTCACTACTCAAAACTTTAAACGCGTTTATCTCAAAACTGCATTTTTTAAGTTGGCCGGAAACATAACTCAGACAATTTGCAACCCATTCACTTGAAATGTTGAATATATCTTGTGAATATACATTGTCTATGGAAGTCCGTAGAATTTTTTTTTACATTGCATAGTTCATTTGTTATTAACAATTATCTGACGATTTTTTAGGCAAATTTTTCACTTTTCACTTTAGAAGTGCGCCAATTGGCCAAAAATCAATATATCGGAAAAATCCTACGTACCTCTATAGCAGTTATCATATATGATCGTAAAAAAACCATTGGCTCATTGTAATTAAAAAATTACAGGAGCTGTTTGTCCGGCCTTGGAAAAACGGAGTCGTTATCGCAAATACGCTGCACAGCCGCCATTTTGAAATTAAGCGCTTGAAAAAAAATATTGTATTCAGTCACTGATATGTTTGATAGACACTCTTTTTTGTAATCTTGATTTATTTTATAGTTTTTCTGAAAAAAATAATCCCCAAAAAGCCTATTTTTTCGGCCTCTAGAGTGGCCTAAGGCCTTGAAGAAAGCAAAAAATTGTCGCGCAAGATGCGAGTGGTCAAAAAATATTTAAATGTCGCTCAAGCCTCTCGAAGATTCAAATTTTTATTGAAAAATCGATTTTTTTTCGTCACCTTCTGACCCATGAATTTTACGCTTTATAATTTTTAAATTAACCTCGCGAATCCTCTAGCCGGCCAATGAATATTTAGTAGTCGCTCAAGGTTTTCGAAATTCGGAATTTCCGCCAAAAAATAAATCTCACATGCACTATAATTCTTTGTAGCATAAAAACAAAATAAACAGCGAAGTGTTACATTTTCTGAATAATTTATCATAATAATTTGTAACAAACACCAATTCGACGATATGTGTTATTATGGATTATTATGTATTATTGTATCATGCCGTCGCTCGTCACAGAGTACAGCTACGATTGGCCCGCAGTTTGACTAACGAGACCAACTGTGGGACGCATTACGATGCACGAAAAACAGCTTTCAGTTTTACCAATAAAACGACCTATAATTTTGTTTACGGACAAGAGCTTTAAAGAATTATTTTATAAGAACAAAGATTATAATTGTTGGATTAGAAGTGTGAGGTAAACTTGAAAAATCTGTTTCTAAAGAAAAAAGGATTAATTGTTTTGCAAATTTTACAAAGCGTCAAATTTTGTGAGTGAAAAGACTAAAAAATAATTAGTGCAAATTGGAAATTTCGAAGCTCTTGAGGGATCAGTAAATATTCATTGGCCAGCTAGAGCTTTCGCGAGATTAATTTAAAAATGATAAAGCGTGTAAACTTCATGAATGAGAAGTGAACGAAAAAAAAAATCGATTTTTTAATGAAAATTTGCATTTTTCGGAGGCTTGAGCGACCTCTGAATATTTTTTGACAGTTCGCGGCTTTCGCGACAATTTTTTTTCTTCAAAGAAGATAATTTCATAATGAAAAAAAAGGAAAAAAATAGTGCCACCCCTGTCAGCGCATTTATAGTTCTCACCCGAAGGAGAATATTTCTGATATCTGCCATAATTTCATTTTACGCTGAAAAAGTCGAAAAAATGACGAAACTTGGAACTTAACTTTTAAGGGGTTACCCCCATTTGCGATTTTGAAAAAATCGATTTTTTTATTGCATTTTTTGAAGTGCAATTTGAAATGCAGTTTTTTATGCCCGGAATAGATGACTCTATGTAAGTTTACAAAAAATATATATTTTCTTCGTGTAAACTGAAATTGAAACTTTAAACGCGTTTTTCTCAAAATGGCATTTCTGAAGTCGGTGACCAAGATTACTCGAACACTAATGAACCGATCTTCTTGAAATGTTGCAGGCTTATTTAATACATAAAAATGTAGTCTTTACTCGTTCGATTTTTTTTTCGAAAAAATGGCCGTTTTATAGCCAAAAAATGGCCGTTTTTTTTCGTTAAAATCGAACCATTAACTTTGACTGTCCGCCATTTTGTGAAAAATGAATATTTTTTAAAATCCTTCGATTAAAGACTAGTTTATACTTATATTTGACTAAATCCATCCGCATTTTTTTTTTTCAGATGATCCACTTCGCCGCAATGTTGGTCACCGCAAACCGTGTATATAAAAACATTATTTCATTGACGGCCATTTGCCACTAAACAATGTAATATTTTTCGATAAAAAAATTACTGAAAGTTCTTCAAGATGTGTTCTTTAAGATGATATATTGATCGATTAAAAAAGTTTAGAAATTTTTTTTTTTTATTCATAAAAAAGGCCGTTTTTGCGTTACAAGTGGAGGTAACGCCTTAAAAGCGTGCCAAAAATTCAATTTTCAATATTTTTACTTTACTCCAATTCCGGCGATAGCCTCAGGTCTACAAATTGAAATTCCGTTTGATTATTTTTTTCATGTGGGCACAACCTCGGGAATCATGGCAGCCGTCAACCAACTTTACACATTAGTGTCTTCCGAACGATTTAAAGTCGATTCAACTCGTTATTTTGGTTTGATAAAATTCCGAGGGACTGTAAAAATGTTAATAAATGTGTGGTAAAAATTCAAAGATAGTGTATTTAATGGTTCATCAAAAAAAAATCCCCAAAAAAGTAAAAAAAATAGCTGTCACATGACCCCCGTGAGATCGCCCGAAAATAAAATTAAAAAAATTGGAATTTTTTACTCAGTGTATTTTTCTTCCAGCGGTTGCTCGAATGAACGATGTTTTTCCATAGAAATAAACCTACGTTTTTTAAAAATACTCTTCCGAAACAAGTATTTTTCACGTAAAAAAAATGTGTGGAGGAACTTAAATATTTCCGAGCAGCGAAGAAGTCTCGACCCCCGGGAGAATAAATAAAGCAAGAATATAATATGCGAGACCGCGAAAAACAAAGCGCTCTTTAATGAGATCCAAGGGCCTGGGTTTTACAATGAAGCTCTCTCGGGATTGTATTAACTCGATGAGACTACCTCACCCTCTCCTCCGCTGGTCCCCATTATTAATTCGCGTCCCATAGTGCTTGTAGAAACTTCCATCAAAGATCTCCACCATTCCTTCGGTTGTCCGACGGCAAGAAAAGAAAATCGTACATGATCTGGCTGCACCCGAAGTGAAGCGATGTACTTCGATGCGCGGTGGCATTCTCGTCGAAACTTTGCCCAACTTTTGATAAAACGTTGCAACACTTTTCTCTACAGATTATTATTTTCCGTCAAAGTATTTTCAATTGACGGGTTATGCCTACGGCTGTACCAATTGAAAATAGCTAATTTTTGGATTTTTTTAATCGTTATGATCAATTTCTACAAAAACTAGGTATTTGAAAAATTATCATCTGAAGAACACTCTGTTATTTTTTTGTTTAAAAATATTTAATCATGATCGATTTACAGACGATGTCCAGGAAACACCTCGAAAACGTATTTTGCGGAGAGCTGTACGTTCTGAACCACGTTATCTAATACGAAGAAAAAAAAACCGAATTCGTCAGTAGAGGGTGTCTCGAAAGGACCTGACGTTTAGATTGATTAATAAAACGTATTATTTATTTGAAAAGTACGAATTTTTTATTTTAATATAAGGTACAAATATGGAGGTTATGGGTGGACCACAATGCAGTCGAACCTCCATATAACGAAATCCTATATAACGAAGATTCGTCCATTTCCTTCCTATAGGAATCCGAAACCTTGATACAACGACATAATCATATACACTATGCTCTAATTGCTTGTAAAAAATGCTCCAATTAAGGAGGTTGGAGCGTTAGCCAGAATCCAAGGGTAAATTTACTAAAAAAAAAATACATGTTATTGTTCAGACTATACTGAGTCTTTACGATTTTTTTTTTATTTTTCGCCACTGAATACCAGGGATAAAAAATAGTTTAATGTGTGCAATTTAATGTGCGGTTAGATAGGCAAGAATTTCAGACTAAAGGTTATGTAATTTTTTGTTACTTAGCACCAAGATAAACCATTTCTAACAACGGATTAACGAAAAATAAACCTTTGTAAACATTTAGAAAAAAAAATCCTCATTTGCCCATCGTAAACCATGAGCCAATAATCTCGGGACGTAAATATGAATAGGCATAATTATAAATTACTCAAAATTTTAGTGTGAATTGTATAAAACATTCGTTATCGTAGTTTTTTTTAATAATAATCATCGTTAAAGTCATACTTTTTCAAGTTGGTAGTAACACAAAAGTTTTTCTAATTTACGTAATAAAAATATTAAAATGCATAATTTTGCCCTTTAATTATATATTAGAAAAAAATTAGTACATACAGAATAAATCTGTACCTCGTATGCATTTTTTGAGGTTAATTGAAAAAAATGAATAAACCGTCATTTGACTCAACTGAATCGCTGCAACCTCCTTGAAACCTTTCTTTCTTAAAAAAATATCCCTATATTTAAAATACTAATAAGTTTTTTTAGAACATTTTGTGGAACATGACTTCGGTATAACGAAACCTCAATATAACAAATTTCCCTTGAGATTCGTTATATCGAGGTTCGACTGTATCCGACAAATGGCTGCCTTGTCCCTGTTTGTAAACGGTTGAAAAAAAATAGCGTGTGTTCGGGATGAGACTCTACATTTTTACGAAAAAATAGACATTTTTCGTCCCCCAAATCGAAAGTATACATCATCATACATCAATACAGTATTTTGCTCACGTTGGCACACATATATTAGGCCACGATCTTGACACTTTTTTATTTTTTAATAAAATTTTTGTTGAATAAAATCAGGAATACACTTTAAACATTTCTTAATATGTCTGCATAATTAAAATTCGGAAATTATAAAACTAAATTGTTGTAAAAAATGATTGAAAACTTTCAATTTTGAGAAAGTGAGCATTTTATCTCAAATTCCTCCAGGTAAAAATGACCCAGTGTGTCAGCGTAGTGTTTAAAACGTACTTTCCATAAAAAAAAAGCGTTTAAAGTTTCATGCAACGCTCCGAGCGTTCCGTCAGGCATCAACGTAACAGCCTATAATCTCTCAATTTTGATCCGATCACTTTGACATTTTCCGGGAACATTTATAACATGACATCCTGTCGAAATATTGGTTTTGAAAAAAGTGATTTTTCGAATTTTACAACTAGGCATAACCCCTCAAAGGAATTTGTGTAGCTTCCGGAAAAAAGTATTGGAAAAGGGAGTATTTGACCAACTCCCGAAAATATTAAGTTTTGGGAAAAAAAGTATTGAAAAAAGGAGTATTTTACCTCTCACCGAAGAAAATTAATCCAAAATAAAAAACAATAAAAAAAGATTCGTCGTAACCCTACGATTTTTTTTGGAACACCGTGATCCAACTATCATCATGGTACTTGATTCTTCATCCCCTAATAATCAGCGAACAATACCGTGCGATCCCCGTACAGAGGCCGTAACAAAGGGACGTATAACGTGCCCAAGGAACTCCAGCTGGAAATGTTCCTGCGGTACTTACAACGCGGTTTACGTTCCACCGTAAAAAGGGAAGATTCCGGTAGCTTCAACCCCGTCCATCTCGCAACACCCCCACAGAACTTGTATCGCACCAGAGCTTTTTATGCCCCATATAAGAATGAAAGCGTGTCGTTCGCTCGTCGAAAATCCCCAGCGCGAATCATCCCTATTGCGAAGACATTAGCAAACAGGAATATCCACTCGTCCGAAACGCTGTCCGCAGGATTTGTCATACCCGAAATAACCCATGGTAGGAACGCGAATACCAATGCATTCGTATCGTCTTAAAAAAAAACTTCGATATTATACTTTGGATCATTTCCAAAGCCGACTAAAGCCGCACGACGAGCCACGATAACCGGAAGCATCATGGAGCGGCCGGAATCGACAGCAGACCAGGATAATCGAAAGACTCGTGTTTTTTTTTCATCAAGCCAGCTCAGCTGACCGTATTCATTTGCATTCGAAGCTTCAATAGCACTGGTGTTCTCCATCGTTATTGATTGGTGTAACCGACTACAAATAGGTGTGCAATGAACCCGATGCCTCGCCGAAATAGCATCATTGCCCGATTCCCCAATCCTCACAATGCTGTAATTGGGCACAACAGTTCACTGTTGCCATAGGGCTCCTCTGAACTCATAATTACCATTCGATATATATCGCACACGGGCTTGGAAACATGCCTCATCGACGTCAACCGCACGGCCTATGATACCGGTATATATACACATGCATACATGTATTTGTAAATATACATATAGGGAAATACATACATACTTATACGGACATCGGGTGGTTGGGATGAAATCTCCCGCAGGCAAAAGATGGCGTATGGTGTACCATTTTCTTGAATTAAAAGTTGGCAATGCACATGATAGATCCATAGAGTTCCACTAAAATGGCCATGGCGGGTGCATAAAGTATCGTAGGGATCCAATTGGAGACCCATACTTGTCCCAACTTCCTGATGGAGATCCAATAGGTCATCGCATTGGATCGGTATACCAAAACATCATGCTCGTACTAGATTGGATTCTCATCGGGATTCCCTATTGGAATGTACGAATCCAATTTGAATCCTGGAGGATTCCCACACTATCGAACAGAATCCGATACGATTCTTGATGGTTCCCATCGCATGCTGTAGCTACCTCGAATTTTCTAAACTAAATATCTTGATACACAAAATGAGTGGATCTTTAAAAAGTATAAATCTTATCTTAAAAAAGTATAAATCGCTTTAAAAAGTATATCTTATAAATCGATTTGAATCACATCACTGAAAATCCACTGTTCTTGTCGTCTGTTATTTATTTTACTGCACTTTGACACAATATCACCACAAACGTACAGGTTATGTTTCAACACAGCGAGTTTTTTCTTGTGACTTTTCACGTATTTTCGATTCGGACGTGGTAGAATTCTCGAACAGCGTTCAACGGGGAACAGTGCAGAATCCAATTGGATCCCAATGAAGACTCCCTATGTGTGATGCCCCTAACGAATCCATATAGAGATGGGGGTGCATCTTGGGACTTCCCAACACATTTGTACACGGGATTACGGAAGGATATTTTTTGGAAATCTGACAAATTGTGGTTGAGAGTTTCGGAAGAAAATGTCGTCGATTGACATCGTTGACAATCGGAAAGAAGCTCCGAATCCACTTGGATTCCAATGTGAACTCCCTACATGCGACGTCTCTATCAAATCCCTGTAGGGATTGTTGTAGGATCCGGGGACACCCCAACAAATTTCAGCATCGGAGGTGACATTCGTTCGTCCGCTAACATCATCTATTCCAATTGTCTTTACAATGGCAAGTTTTCTTCCAAATATATCACACTTGCGGGAAGTTATGCTCCATTACTTCCTGGCACAGCAATCAGCTCTGTAAACGCATCGTTCGATAGAGGAAACGTATGCCGAATAATGTTCGCCGCTTCCAAAGTGGTCATTTCTCTGTGGACAACAAGGACCACGGTAAACCATCCACAAGAGGAGTGTCGTAGATTCCAAGCTGCTGAAACCGTCGAAAACCATCACTGGGGATCGTTGTCAACTGCAACTGGTGCATTCGAAGTGAACTATGCACACGAAGGGGCCGGAATGGGAGAATCGCCATGACAAGTTGATTTTGCAGCACGACAAAGCCAGGCCACATGTTGGTCAACCGGTTAAGGGGGTGACCTCCTCCAGACAAAAGGTTTTTCAATAATTTCTTACAAAAAAAATGAGAGCGTTTGTTGCAATGCATCAAATTATATAATAATGTTGACGTTCAATGGGATACAAAAAAAATTGTCACGAGTGAAAAAATCAAACGGCGGCGCTAGAAGTGCTCGAACTTGGCTCCTAGAGTTTGCGCCGTGGAACGCCCAAGTCCTTGTAGGCCACTAAAATCAACGAAACAATTTTTTTCATTAAAATAAGTCGTTCCGCTTTGATGAACCTAAATTTAGCAAAGAAAATTAAGAATTGAAAATATGAAGACAAAATAAAAAAAACACATTTTCAATAAACAATTCGTTAAAAACTATATTTATTAAAACCATTTATACGAAATGTTAGGTTTGTGCAAAGGCCGATGAGTTAAAGAATATTTGTACAAAATTTCAAGTTGATTGGTTCATTACTGTTTGAGTTACATTCCACGACACGGAAAAAACACGTTTCGAGAAAAACTCGATTGAAGTTTTCATTCTTAAAAAGTAGAGTTTAGAGTGATTTATAATTGCCCAAGCTTAAGGGGCCAGTCCACTTTGGAGCCACGAAAAAAAGGCTATTTTCGCGATTTTTTTTGAGGATTTTATAAAAGATATGAATATAAAAGTTGTTGGTCTTGATAAATAAAGTCTTGAAATACATTTTAAAAAAATTTCAATTCATTTTTATTCATTTTTCAGTTCAAAAACTATAGTTTAACGTAACGCCTCAAAAATAGGTGGGCTAGGTAGCTCCATCACAACTCGGCAATTGCTTGTCTAAAACAAAGAAATCAAAGTCCATTAGATTCAGTATGATACCAGCTACAAAATGACCCTCGGATATAAAGTTTTATCAAAAAAAATAAAAAATGGCAGATGAAAAACGAAAAAAGTAAAAAAAGACGCGTTTTTTCGCAGTTTTTCGCAAAAAAAAGAGCAAAAATCAAAATTTTAAAACCATCGAGAATCATCTTGTTGCGAATCATCTTTACAATATGTGATTTACACTTCAAGAGAATCGGTTTATTAGTTTTAGAGATACGATGGAGCTAGATTTTGAAACCGTTGTTTCTAGAAAAACGCGTTTGAAGTTTATACTATGAAAAACTCTTACCTAAACTCAATCGGCAATTCCTGTACCGTACAAAAGCCCTTCTGATTGCTCATCATCGTCGATTTCTTCAAGTCTTGCTTGCTTGCGATTTTTTGAAATTTTCAAGATGGGCTGACCCCTTAATCTGCGATGCCAAGGCCATAAAGCAAGCCTTCTTCTAGGAAATCACTAATCTGGACTGCATTTTTCTCTTTTTGTGTGAACCGTTTGTGTGACAATGAAAAACGACGGTTACACAGGCCGAATTTTTCTTTACAATCGTCCGGAGTGCCCCCTATTATTTAAAAAGTAAACTAGCAAACTTGTTTGGCGAAGAAATTAAAAGGTAGAGGCCGCAAAGGGCGCGCGCTCGTTTACCTACTCTCGGTACTTTTGGAGGACATCACTTCGGTGACTTCCTAGGGACCTTTAGGACTTTCGGTTGAGCTTCAAACTTTGGGAATATATTTTTCAGATACTAAATGAATTTTTAAAGCAATAGAAAAATTGATATCTGGAAGAGGTTCCCCACTTAAGAAGTACTCAGAAGGAGTGAACTGGGGAATCCTATCCCACCCGTCATATTCCCCAGACACCGCTTCTTCCCATTGCCATTTGTGTCGGCCGATGTAGTCAGCGTTTACCACTCACACATCACCTCGTACGAAGAAGCCAAGAAATGGCTAGATGACTGGTTTGCCCCTAAAGAATCCAAATTCTTCCTGGGATCCAATTGTTCGCGAAAGGTAGATCAAGGTAGTTGCCTGTCTCATTGGGAAATACTTTGAATCAACCAGTTCGTCGATTTGCTCTCGAACCACTATCTTTTCTCGTGCACGAAAATCAGCAGTTTTTGCACCCTCATTTCATATGAATATACCAGGTGTAAAAGTATGAAACCAGAGTTTCCCTATAGATGGTGCTAGCCATCAGTTTAGGGACCGCAAGACCGCTTCTGCAGCGCCATCATTTCCCTTTAACAACTGACGAAGATTTTCAACACACAACAACCCAAGTTCCCTACACCGGTGTATTTTTCTATGACCTTAAACATGTCGAGCTTTGTGCCTACGAACTACGATTTGCGGACAGCATTGGTTTTCTGTTATCATTTGAAGAAAACTGCTGCAGAATCGCATCGAATGCTTGTCGAAGCTTACCGTGAACATGCTCTTGGTAAAACACAGAGTTTCGAGTGGTTCAAAAAATTCAAAAGTGGCGATTTTGACGTGAGAAACGTAGAGCGTGGGAAACCACCGAAAAAGTTCGCAGACAACGAATTGCAAGCCTTATTGTATGAAGATGATACTCAAAGTCAACAAGAACTCGCGGATCAATTGAATGTGACGCAGAAAGCCGTCTCCATTCGTTTGAAAGACCGGAATATGGAAAAAGGCAACACAAAGTCATTTTGCTCCATGATAATGCCCCATCACACACAGCAAAACGGATCAGGGAAACGATCGAGGTGTTCAGTTGGGAAATACGCATGCGGCTTATTCTTCAGACTTTGCTCCATCCGGTTACCCAGGTAGGAATTGACGATGAAAAAAGGGCTCGCCAAGCTCTGAAACAAGGCTCACATTTTTTAATTCAGGCTGAGCACCAGCCTGATTTCAGGCCAAGCTGAACCTCTGAATGATAACGCGGTTTCAGGCTCTTGCACACAGGCTTGACCAAAGGCTGGTAGAAAAGCCTGTACTAAGCCTGAAACGACGAAACAACAAGGCTCAAAACGAGCCTTAATGAAGCCTTCACGAGCATTTATGACCAGGCTTTTCCCAAACTCTTCCCGAGGCTATATGAAGCCTGTTTTTAGTTTTCTATATTCTACATTGGGGTAAATTTAATAAATTTGTAAAGAATTAATTTGATTTTTTATATATATTTATTATTTGTTATATTATTTGTTACAAAATATATATAAAAAATATTTAAAAAAACAATACTTTATTTTATTACGTACTTTTATTTTCGTATACACTTTTTTGTGTACCTCATAAATATCGATAAGAGCATATGTTTAAATGTTCTGAGCTGCCCCCTTCGCTTTCGTTTTTCGTGCCTTCGCACCCGACAAATTTATTGCTAAATGTTTTTTTTCATAAAAGTACAGAAAAAATATTATTTTAAACTTATTTTATTTTATCACAACCTGAAACAAGCCTGCATCCAGCCTTGATTTTTCAGCCTCAAAATTCACCGGCTGAATAAAGCTTGAAATAACCCTGAGTTTAGGCTAAGCAGCCAGTCTTGGTTCCAGGCTGCTCCAAACGATGCAATGAAACCTGGGCCAGGTCTGTCTCACTCAGGCTCGGTGAAACAAGGCTCGCACAAGCTTGTTTCCATCGTCAGCCTTTTGATTTCCTACCTGGGTACATGTATTCGCATCAATGGGACGCGCTCTCGCTAAACAACGCTTCAATTCGTATGAAAATGAGCGAAAATGGCTCGACAACTGGTTCGCTTCAAAAGAACTGTCTTTTTGGCGTGGCATTCGTAAACTGCCAGAGAATTGGGAAAATGTATAAATAGCAATGGATAATATTTTGAATAAAATATTTTTTATCACTTTCAAACAACAGACGTGTAATTTTTACAAAAAAATTCCGATTTCATACTTCTACACGTGGTATAAACTACCGGTTCTCAACCAACTTTGGCTTCACCGTCGATCCATCCTGATGACCACTCCATCACATATTCAATAACCCGCTCTCGCACCAGATGACACAATGTTCGTCTTAAGAGTCTGACATTTGTAAAAAAAAAAAAAAAGGTGTCACTTTCATCTGCCAGTCAGTGAAATTATTTTTTCGTACAAAGTGCTCCATTTATCAAAGTGGGAGAAAGGAGAGTGAGAAAAGTGAGCTGCTTTTTTACCCAACGGGTCCTCGAGGATTGATGTACAATGGGGAGAGAGAACCAGGTCGGATACAAGGAAGATCTCGAGAAAAGCTTGGTTCTTATAAGCAGCAACGATGAATGGCGACGAGCCGTGAATGTTTGACCTCGTTTGAATTAATGCACGGACGCACCTTCTGTGTTCGGCTCACGAGGGGTTGTTAGAGCCTCTGCGTTGGAAAATGCACGCTCGAATGTTCCGCGTGGTACGCGTCAAAATAAGCACTAGTTGGACGCGAGATGTTCACAGCATCGCCGTGCAACCGTTCTGTGGGGTGTCTCTTACTAATGAGGGGTGGGCATTGTGCACTGCGAATGGCGCGAGCGCGAAAAAAACGCACCTTCCGCGTTGACACGGCAAACGAGATTTGATCTAGCCAAGGTATCAGCGATGTGTAGTCGGGAACGAGTTGGCGACTTTGCGAATTCTTTTGAGGGTAGGGAAGAAATTTTTGCTTTTTGGAGCTATGGACTCTTTGATTTTGGAGCTATGGAGGTCGATGCTGAGAACACGGGGATGAATAATATTAAGGGGTTCGGCTAAAGTAGAATTTTCACAAAATCGATTTTTTTTTCGCTAAAACGGTGCTTTATCCTCATAAGAATAAGTTACTATTCGATTGATAGCAAGAAAAGTTTTTTTCACCGTCTTTGGGTGTATAACGTAAGCCCACCTCTGGCACGGCCATAGAGTACCTTAAACTTTAAACGAATTTTTCTCGAAACAGCTTTTTTCCAATTGGTGTGACAAATAACTTCAACAATTTTCACTCGATTTACTTCAAATTTAAAAGTTATGTTCCTAATTGCATTTCGCAGAGACGTATGTATGGAGTTTCTGATTAATCGAAAACTTTTCATTTTATGAGCAGTTTTATACGAAATTTTTCACTGAAAATTCATTCAAATACCTGCCACTATTGAATAAAATAATATTTTTTTAATTCCGTACGTACTTCTCTAGGTATTCTAATGTAGATTGACGAGAATTTTTGTTTTTCGTTCTAGGTAAAAAATTGTGGATGCTAAACGTCACACCGCGGAGCGCCTAAAAAAATATTTAAAACAATATTATTAGTCGGCCATTTTGTACATCGAAAAAAAGTATATATATATTTTCTAACAGCTTGATATTCATACTAAATAGATGTGTAATTAATTTTATGAGTGAATCACTTTTTCATACGAAAAAAAATTGTTAAATTCGCACATGATTTTATACCCGTTACTGTGGCCTAACCCCTTAAATATTCTGCTGGCACAGCGTTCTGATTCACTCGCGTTGAAATCCTGGTGATAGCAAATCCATCCACTCGATTCCGCATTTTTGTGAAACTTTCGAGAGGGTTGTGGAAAATCTTACGGTATGGAGATATTGGCAAAGATCGAGTCTTCTAAAAATTCTGCCAATAATCAAAAAACAATCGTAGCTCAATAAATAAAATGGCATTTTTTCAAGCAAACGGTTATGAAAAGAATTAGCGGAGAGCGGAATTTCAAAGCCAGAGTAAAAATAAATGTCAGGCAATTCAGTGAAGAAACTTTTTTTTGCTGGAATGCGAATAAAATAGATTAAACATTTTTTTATCCGTTTTGTATCGACCATTCCTTATCCTCAGACCCTGAATTTTAATTAAAATCATCGGAAGTGTACAGAAACCAGTTTTTCGCATTTTTCCGGCGTAATTTTGAGCTTTAAACAAAAACTCTGTGATATTCATAATCCTCGGTAAATTTCCCATTAGATAGACCCTAGAAATCGGTTAAAAGTCGATAAAAAATGTCGACCCTTTTGGCTACTTTTCCGAAATCGCCAAAATCTCGAAATTTCAAACCGCCATAGCATCGGATCAATTTGAGTGAAACAAACTTGATGAGGAGGTTCTTGGAAAGAATTTTGGTAGACTTAGAGAATGCCGCTTGATTCATCCCGATATCTTGATTAATTCTTCCGGAAAATCCACTTGAAAAATAGGCAAAAAGGGGCAAAGGGTAGTAATGGAAAAATTGAGAAAAAATTGATTGTCCGACTTTGAAATTCTGTCAAAAATCGAAAAATTGACGGAGCTCAATGGACCAAGCGGCATTTTATAGAGAAAACGATAACGGACAAAATAAGCACAAAGTAGAATTCCGAATCAGAGCAGAAAAGTAATGGTCGACGATTTCATCAAGTTACTTATTTTTCTCCTAAACGAGGAAAAAAAATTGGACTTTAAATCGTTTTTTCACAAGTCTATTTCGATGTATTTTCAACCTCTGAATACGAATTCACCATTGATTTCCTCCAAAACCTTCAATAATTATTAAAAATCGTCGAATATATATAGCATGTGGCTTACCCCCTTAAACTCAATTTTATACTCCCATCAAAATGTTACCCGTTACGTTCAATGTAATGCACCCCTTTTAAGTGTGGGGTGAGAAAGAAAAATGAAGTTGGTAGTTCATCCCTTAATTTTTCTTTTTTTTCAACGTACCTACAGTGGTTTTTTTTATCGTTTTGCATTAGAAAAATGTTTGTCACTGTTTCACGGAAATCGATGGACTCCTTGCGGGTGAAACTGCAAAATCAGCCCTTGGCATGCTACTCTCTAGAGGGGCTTTGACCCCTTGCAACGACTTCTCCACGGATAAAAATAAACGTACCTAATAGTTTTTGCTGCTCTACCATATACATGAGTTCCAACAAAAATCGGAGACGGACACCAAAGTGACATTCCTATTCAGCTGTGTGACTGTTAAAAATTCATCGTCATCAATTCGGTAGTTCCCAGGCGAACAAAACCTACAAATGGCCTTATTGCTTGGAAAGGCAGTTTTTAAGGCGTTACCCCCACTTGTAGCGCAAAAAAAGGCATTTTTCATGAATTTTTTTAAAGAAAACTACAAAACTTTTTTAATCGATCAATATACCATCTTAAAGAACACATCTTGAAGAACTTTCAGTAATTTTTTTATTGAAAAATATTACATTGTTTAGTGGCAAATGGCCGTCAATGAAATAATGTTTTTATATACACGGTTTGCGGTGACCAACATTGCGGCGAAGTGGATCATCTGAAAAAAAAAATGCGGATGGATTTAGTCAAATATAAGTATAAACTAGTCTTTAATCGAAGGATTTTAAAAAATATTCACTTTTCACAAAATGGCGGACAGTCAAAGTTAATGGTTCGATTTTAACGAAAAAAATGGCCGTTTTGTGGCTATAAAACGGCCATTTTTTTCGAA
Source organism: Ophion slaviceki (assembly GCA_944452715.1). Classification (NCBI taxonomy): domain Eukaryota; kingdom Metazoa; phylum Arthropoda; class Insecta; order Hymenoptera; family Ichneumonidae; genus Ophion; species Ophion slaviceki. The sequence goes on along the minus strand of OX101793.1, from coordinate 18,314,480 downwards.
AAAAAAATCGAACGATTAAAGACTACATTTTTATGGATTAAATAAGCCTGCAAAATTTCAAGAAGATCGGTTCATTAGTGTTCGAGTAATCTTGGTCACCGACTTCAGAAATGCCATTTTGAGAAAAACGCGTTTAAAGTTTCAATTTCAGTTTACACGAAGAAAATATTTTTTTTTGTAAACTTACATAGAGTCATCTATTCCGGGCATCAAAAAAAAACTGCACTTCAAATTGCACTTCAAAAAAATGCAATAAAAAAAATCGATTTTTTTCAAAATCGCAAGTGGGGGTAACCCCTTAACTAATTTTGAGGTGTTTGGAGACGGATTTGATTCAAACAATTTCGGCACCTAATAGAGGTGGGTTTAAAGAATACCAAAAAAATGACGCAGTGTGGACAAGTCCGGTTTTGTTTGCCTGCTTTTCACTTGTTTCATTCCATTCATTTTAGATGGAAGATCAATGATTGCGTTTGTAATGATTACGTTTGATTACGTACAATTCTCTTCGTAATCTCTCGCTACAGATACTTCCTCCTAAACTTCTCAATATCAAAGATTTTCCGCAATGATCGAATCATTTGGATTCTCCAATCGTAAGACGTTGGTCAGACTGGTTATTTTTTTCCCCAACTTCAAAGTCCGCCAACATTGCGAGTGTCTCGGTAAGTTTTGCGGCAGTTCAAGACACCCTGGCCAAGGCCATTCTTCACACGTGCAACACCAGGCGATCATGGAGAGCATTGGCTGTGCAAGTCCACACGTTGCTGCACTTTTAACCCTTGTGTGGCTCAGCTGCAAGCCCCGCATCGACTTGGCTGCTATTCTTCCTCCGTTTCGCGTCTTTTCTTCCACATCGAGCCAAGTGTTGTTGACCGCACGCGCCCCCAAAAATTTACCGTCGGACTTTCAGCCCAGCAGCGCGGTAATTCATCCTCGCCCGGCGGATGCCATTGGTGTGCACCCAACTTCCCGGCCTTTCTTCATCACTAGAAAAATGGACAAATGATCGTGTCAAATAACGTGACAAATGAAACTCCTCTGAGCAGCCTTACGATTGTCCATAGTGCCACCCAAATGTCTTCCAACGTCAGGCCCTTCGATGCAAAAACAAAGGTGTTGTTTTTACACACTTTAGGTGTGTAAATGGCTGTAGACACTTATTACACGTTTCAACGTGTGTGGAAAATGACACGAATAGATGCGTTCAAACAACACACTTGGGTGTGTTATTTTCTTACACACGTTAAGGGGCTATACCAGTGTGACACTTAAAAAAAAATCGATTTTTTTTGTTGCCTTTTTCGACAGTTTATACTTTCAAGAATATCATTGATATCAATATCATTTTATCTTGCAAAAATCGATAGTTAACGCGATCCTCTAGTTTCTCGGCTGTTTTTTTACGGCTTTTTCAATAATTTTTTACGGGCAAAGCATCGAAATAATCAATCTCATTGTTTTTGCATAATCTTTATTAACATTTAAATAAGCTTTACAAATTTTTTGAAGTCAAAATATATAATAGAATAAACGTTATAGTGGCCGACTGGAAGACATCAAGTAAAAGAGGTGCTTGACGGTGACCAAGATTGCGGCTGTTCTGCTTATCTGAAATCAAAAAACCAAACGGCATTTTAATCTTCATATTTAAGACTAGCGATTGAAGTAGAGTGAATTCTAAATTACAAAAATTGACTTTTTTATACACTTTTGAAAATTACATTCTATTTTTTACTCATTTTTTCTTAAGTTTTTCGCTCGTACAAAAAAATCTATCGAAGCAATCATGATAATCCTAGTTCAATCGCTGGCTTATAACATATTACAGATGTTGTATAAATTTGAACAAGATCGGTGCAGTAGTTTCTGAAATATCGTGGTCACCGTTTCGAAAAATGGTGTTTCGAGAAAAACGCGTTTGAAAGTATACCTGCTCCGTATCCTGCTCCGTTCCAGGGCCGTAACTTGTGAACCACTTCGAATATCGAAAAATCCTTTGGCACACATTTTCTACACATGTTGTAGATGTGATTTATGAAAAAAAAATCGATTTTTTCGACCCGAGAAACTAGAGGACCGCCTTAAATCTTTAAACGCGTTTTTCTCGAAATGAGATTTTTCAAATTTGCTGACATTGTAGCTCGAAGAGCAATGATCCGATTGACTTGAAATTTGAACTGAGTACTCTTGAATATATTTACTCTACAATGACGTAAGATATTTTTGATTGGATGAAAATTGACGATTTGGCATTGAAAAAAATGACTATTTTATAGGCAAGAAAACAGACTTTTTTTCATAACCACGCCATTTTGTTAGATTTTGATATTTTTCGAAAATGCTACGTCATTGTACAGGAAATACCTTGCAGTATAAGGACATTTTTCCTTTTTCGGTTTCAGCTACTCAATCGGCCGGAATCATGTCAGCAGTGAAGGAAATTTTTTTTTTGGCGCCTCCGAAGGCGGCGCATAAGTCGTTTGGATCTCAATATTTTTCGATGAAAAAATTACGTAATATAGGTCAAATATAGCCAAATATATTCTTAATTTTCCGAAACATTCAATTGAGTACTTTCCTTCCAAAAAATTCCCGAAAATCACCCAAATTTTCAGCGTTCACACTGCTATAGCCCCATAAAACGTGTAAAAAGTGTCTACAGCCATCTACACACTCAAAGTGTGTAAAAACAACATTGACGTGTGTAAAAACAATTATCTGACGATTTTTTAGGCAAATTTTTAACTTTCCAAAAATTTGCCTAAAAAATCGTCAGATAATTGTTAATAACAAATGAACTATGCAATATAAAAAAAATCCTACGTACTTCAACAGACAATGTATTTTTCAAGATATATTCAACATTTCAAGTGAATCGGTTGAAAATTGTCTGAGTTATGTTTCCGGCCAACTTAAAAAAAGCATTTTTGAGATAAACGCTGCACAGCCGCCATTTTGAAACTAATCGCTTCGAAAAAATTATCGTATGCAGTCACTGGTATGTATAATAAGCACCCTTTTTGTAATCTCGATTTATTTTGTAGTTTTTCTGAAAAAAAAAATCCCCCGAACGCCTATTTTTTCGGCCTCTAGAGTGGCCTAAGGCCTCAAACTGTGTTGCTTTTTCCCGTGTTATTTGTGCTTGTGTGTTGCTATTAACGTGTGTAGTTCAGTCCAATGTGTGTAAATATGCGTCTTGTATGTTGATTCTACACGCTTTATGTGTGTTCGAATACGCGTGTTATTGATGGAGACAGCTACGAAGGTGTGTAATAATTCAATGCGTAAAAATTGCACACTCACGTCTATCATTTTAAGGGGTTACTCCCACTTGCGATTTTGAAAAAATCGATTTTTTTTTATTGCATTTTTTTGAAGTATAAGTATCCGGGCCCATACTTCTGTATGGGTCCGGAATAGATGACTCTATGTAAGTTTACAAAAAAAAATATTTTCTTCGTGTAAACTGAAATTGAAACTTTAAACGCGTTTTTCTCAAAATGGCATTTCTGAAGTCGGTGACCAAGATTACTCGAACACTAACGAACCGATCTTCTTGAAATTTTGCAGGCTTATTTAATACATAAAAATGTAGTCTTAAATCGTTCGATTTTTTTTTTCGAAAAAAATGGCCGTTTTATAGCCAAAAAACGGCCGTTTTTTTCGTTAAAGTCGAACCATTAACTTTGACTGTCCGCCATTTTGTGAAAAATGAATATTTTTTAAAATCCTTCGATTAAAGACTAGTTTATACTTATATTTGACTAAATCCATCCGCACTTTTTTTTCAGATGATCCACTTCGCCGCAATGTTGGTCACCGCAAACCGTGTATATAAAAACATTATTTCATTGACGGCCATTTGCCACTAAACAATGTAATATTTTTCAATAAAAAAATTACTGAAAGTTCTTCAAGATGTGTTCTTTAAGATGGTATATTGATCGATTAAAATTTTTTTGTAGTTTTCTTTAAAAAAATTCATGAAAAAGGCCTTTTTTTGCGCTCCAAGTGGGGGTAACTCCTTAACGCATTATGTGTGTAATTGTAACGCATTACGTGTTACCAAATGCATAAGTGTGTAGAATCAACATGACAACGCGTGTCTAGCCTTTATGTTGTGTTGCTTCCACATACTTTGAACCCACATCAAACACGCCTAGTTTTTGCAGTGATCTCCACTATTCTTTCGGTTACTTTGGCCCGATCATGTGACCATACAGAATCGTCGACAAACTCGGGATAAACTCCTCAAAATAAAAATAAAGAACCAGCTGACGCGGCGTGACGTTTTACCTAATGATTAACGATGGTCCACCGATAGGGAGAAAACGAATGACGGTTTCGACGAACTGGAGCGAAAACCCGAGAAGGAGGAGGCTCGATCCCTGTCGCGTCTAGGGGCAATCCTCGTTGCGAAGGGTCGATACGTTTTCGTGCTGATATGGGCTTATAATCATCCATCATCTCGAATCGGAGCGGTCAATTCGCGCGGAATATAGATAGGCTCGACATGATCGTTAGACCCTGAGCTTTTTGTGGTCCCGAATCGAGGCCGAGCTCCCAAGGGTTTGACCCAAAAACCGACTTGCCCATTCGCATCACGCCTCGAAACTCACACCTCTGTACTTGGATTTACTCCTACCTTGTTGTGTTTATCACTTCTCTTCAAATCTCCAAACTTTTCCAATCGTGCCCGATACCAGTAGTTTTTGTTTTGTTTTTTTTTCCTTTTCGCGCAAAACTTCATCAACCTTGTTATAAATATTCTGTTGTATATGAGGAGCTGGCGAACAAAATCGGACCTCACCACACTGGGTTACATTTTTTTCGTTTTCTTCAGACACATTTTTATCAGCTCCCGAAATATTTTGCATCACGTTAAAATCTAAACACCTTAAAATTTGTTAAAAACTGCTCTTTCAAGCAGAAACAGACTTGTTCATGGTTGACTGGATGAAAATCATATTGAATTTTCATTTGCAATAGAAAGAGTGTGTTTGATAATATTTAATTATTCAATGGATAATAAACAAAAAACAAATTTAAATTCATTTGAGAGAATCTGTCTTATTTTATAACCGGATATATGCATACGATTTTCATTTTAAAGCAGAGTAGTTCACCATTCTCATTGAAAACCGGATGTGTCCATAATAACAATGAAAATGAACAAATGGTAGTTAGTAATTCTATTAAACTAAAGTCAGGTCCAGGCTTACAATTTGATAAAGCGTTCATATATTAAACCTTAAAAATGTTGACTTATCTCTATTTGGTTATTTTGGTTTTTGGCCGCTTCTGTAAAAAAGTAATTTATGGACAAGGCCGGTTTTGTTCGCCAGCTCTTTATATATATATATATATATATATATATATATATATATATATATATATATATATAAGCACTCAAAGATTTAATTTAAATTTAATTTTTAAAATAAATTCGTTTCATCAAATATATATATATATATATAAGCACCCACACAATTGTCATTGAAGGTTGATCAGGGGCTTTTAATTATCTGTAGCTACACATTATTAAAGTTTCCGTTCCAAACTCATTAATTTATATATTAGGTTCGAACAAAGGCTCAAATAATACTGGAATTTTAAATAGTGCAGCAACCGTACTCTCAAATATGCGCATAGTCCATTGAATTTTTAGTACCTACAAAGCAATGCAATACATACGAAAGTTCGTTGGCAATTTGTACCGCGTATAAATCGGATTATACGCAGCGACTATAAACAGGCGGAATTAATAGTTTCGAGTAGATGAAGGAAATGACCTCGTTATAATTTTATAGGTTATACATATAGTATTATTAGTGGAGAGACGATGGAAAGTTAGCGCAACGATTCTACGGAGTGTGTGCGAAGTGGGCGAACGAAACGAGCATGTACAATACGAGAGGTAAGCAGTTTTACTTTTATTTACACGTTAGTTCGATTTTGGTGGGTCTCGAAAGTCCGGCTGGTCAGAGAGTTTAAAAGTTACGAGTGACGATCGGATTGGAATAATGATTTTATTTGTTCGAAGGCGAAGAGCGATACTGCGGCAACTTTTAATATCTCATGCAGAAAACTTCGTGTAATAAATTGGATTGCACTTGTAGCGCAAAAAAGGTCTTTTTCATGATTTTTTTTTAAAGAAAACTACAAAACTTTTTTAATCGATCAATATACCATCTTAAAGAACACATCTTAAAGAACTTTCAGTAATTTTTTTATTGAAAAATAGTACATTGTTTAGTGGCAAATGGCCGTCAATGAAATAATTTTTTTTATATACACGGTTTGCGGTGACCAACATTGCGGCGAAGTGGATCATCTGAAAAAAAAATGCGGATGGATTTGGTCAAATATAAGTATAAACTAGTCTTTAATCGAAGGATTTTAAAAAATATTCATTTTTCACAAAATGACGGACAGTCAAAGTTAATGGTTCGATTTTAACGAAAAAAAACGGCCGTTTTTTGGCTATGAAACAGCCATTTTTTTCGAAAAAAAAATCGACCGATTGAAGACTACATTTTTATGTATTAAATGAGCCTGCAAAATTTCAAGAAGATCGGTTCATTAGTGTTCCAGTAATCTTGGTCACCGACTTCAGAAATGCCATTTTGAGAAAAACGCGTTTAAAGTTTCAATTTCAGTTTACACGAAGAAAATATTTTTTTTTTGTAAACTTACATAGAGTCATCTATTTCGGGCATCAAAAAAATACTGCACTTCAAATTGCACTTCAAAAAAATGCAATAAAAAAAATTGATTTTTTCAAAATCGCAAGTGGGGGTAACCCCTTAATTAACTGTAAGAAGCCATATCCAGGTTTACCATTTCGCCATATCCACCTTTACCATTTGTTAATAATTAACAAATCCTGGTAAATGGAAATATATGGTCTTCTCAGGGTGGGATTCGAGGAGACTTTCTTGAAAATACGAAAAAACTTAAGATGGATCGGTGACGGGGAAGAAAATCGCTGCCAAACAGGTCAAATGGCAACGTCCGTGGAACGTTGAACGTCCGCTGTCAATCAATCGTTCGCCTAGAGCATGGAGATTGTATTGATTCCTCGGTCCCTCTGGGAGAAAACACCTGCGGAGTACGAGCGCACGATTCTATTCTCGGTTAGACAATAGTTACATCAAGAGGATAATCCGCCGAGGATTCGCCTGATCAGAGCCCATCTTCCTCCCGCTGACGTATTCGTCCTCGACAGACGAATGATGTTTGCTGTACCTCCTGTTCGCAACCGCAGCGATGCCCCTTTAATTATTAATACCACTGCAATGCTAATCCACTATGCGCTATCGCTGCGATTCATGTTGAGATCTCGATAGTACCTAAAGTAATACATTTGAGGATGAATGTGCACGACCAGTTCTGGAAAAAAAATATTGTTGCAAATTTACGCAATATGGAGCGATTGAAAATCATAACTGTCATATCTTATTAAAGGTTGTATATTAAGGTTATTATTTTTTAACTTGTTTCCTATATATATATACAAAAAAAAATTCACCTTGTCTCAGTCTCATTTTTTATTTTATTTTTTCTAACTTTCCCACTAAGGAATTATTTATTACTAGTTGCGATAACGTGCATGGTCAAAAATACGTTTTCCACACAAAAAAAAAACATTTTTTTATAACGCTGGATCCATACTCACAATCGTATTGCCAGGAAAAACATCGAAAATTAAGTCAGATAATGATCAAATCTAATGAAACTGTTTTTTTTTATCAAATATTCATTGAACAGCTTCCTCGTAAATGCTGAAGGTAATTATAATAGAATGTGGTTTTATATATATATATATATATATATATATATATATATATATATATATATATATATATATATAATGTATTCAGAGTGTCTCGATCTCATTTAAAAAAAAATTTTCTTATCTTTTCCACTGTACAAGTTGTTGTACAAGGAATTATTTGTTGCTAGCTGCAGTAACATACATGGGTCTGGGGATCATAGAAAGGACCAAATGTATGGTCAAGAATACGTTTTTCAAAAAAAAAACGTTTTCTGAATAGTTTAAATTTAAAACGATTTTTTCTATAGCTGGGTCCATACTCACAATCACATCACCAGGAAAAACATCGAAAATTAAGTCAGACCATGATGATATCTAACAAAATTGTTTTTCATCGAATATTTATTAAACAGCTTCCTCATGAATGCTGAATGGTATCGACCGCCACTGTCGTTAGAAACGGAAAATTGAATTTTCTCAGGTTCTACCTGACGGATCCAGACAAACCAATGTGCAGAAAAATTCTGAATACGTTCATTTTTACGTACCAAAAAATCAGGAAAAAAGCTCCAACCATTTTCATGCCAACTTCGATCAAACAGAGAGACAGAATTTCCAAATTGATAAATATTGTCTCGGCATCGTATTTCAACCCTAGTAGCTTGATTTTGGCTCGAAAAAACCGATGTACAGGCAGGCACCATAATTTAATAATATTCTCTCTCTCCTTCTCTCTCTATACAGGATGTCCCTCTTATCTCTGCCATCTGAAATAACTCGGTAATAATCGACGTCACAAAAAAATGTTCCAAACAAAAGTTGTGAAGGCGGCCATCAAATGCTATCATTTTTTTTTATTTCGGTGGAGGCGCTGACGCACAGTGAAGGTTACTTTTAAATACTTGGTAGTGATCCGAGACATTTAGATTTGTATTTAATTTTAATAGGTGTTCGAAATACTGACCTTGAATGACCTTAAACGACTTTGACCCCCAATGTTTTTTATGCGGCTTGAAGTGCTTCACAAGATGGTTGAAAAAAATGTACCATTTCATTTTAAAAAGTGGAAGTGACCTTCACTGTGCGTCAGTACCTCCACCGAAATAATAATAAAAATTGGTTGCATTTGACGGCCCCCTTCACAATGTACAACTTTTGTCTGGACCATTTTTTGTGACGTCGATTATTACCGAGTTATTTCGGGTGGCAGAGATAAGGGGGATACCCTGTGTATATATATGTATGTATATATATAAGAGATTCGTGCCCTTGCGACTCCAAGGGACATCCACCCGTGCAACCAATTCCCGTTGACGCCACCATTGCGGTCTATCAGCGTCAACTTCCGGCCTGTCACCGAACAATAACAGTTATCACCACGAAACCGCAATGGCTAGTGCCTATTCACCGGGGTTCATCGAAGCTCGATGATCCCCGCGCCAAGGAAAAGCCCAACAGGCCGCGCATAACAGAGACGACGGACTACGACGATGCTGTAGCCTGTGTTCGAAAATTAATCGGCAATTCAAATGTCCCGTCGGAATCAATAGCTTCGCCAGCTGCCAAGATCGGCAGAGCACAATCGTACAACGTATTGTGCTCTGGGCAATAATTTCAGCGTGGTAGGAATATTTAGAGCTGGAAAGGAAATCCTTGGTTGATTTGAAACGTATGTCTTGTCGGTCGAGCTACGAAGAGGAACTGGAAGCAACTTACAAGAGCTTCCGTTTGCGTTATTTATGCAGAAAATTACGTGCTTGTAATTATGGTACAATGATTTTAAAAAAAAATATTTCATTTACCCGGATGCCTAGTTCCCAAATAGAACTAATTTAAGTTAAGGCGTTACCCCCACTTGTAGCGCAAAAAAGGCCTTTTTCATGAATTTTTTTAAAGAAAACTACAAAACTTTTTTAATCGATCAATATACCATCTTAAAGAACACATCTTGAAGAACTTTCAGTAATTTTTTTATTGAAAAATATTACATTGTTTAGTGGCAAGTGGCCGTCAATAAAATAATGTTTTTATATACACGGTTTGCGGTGACCAACATTGCGGCGAAGTGGATCATCTGAAAAAAAAATGCGGATGGATTTAGTCAAATATAAGTATAAACTAGTCTTTAATCGAAGGATTTTAAAAAATATTTATTTTTCACAAAATGGCGGACAGTCAAAGTTAATGGTTCGATTTTAACGAAAAAAACGGCCGTTTTTTGGCTATAAAACGGCCATTTTTTTCGAAAAAAAAAAAATCGAACGATTAAAGACTACATTTTTATGTATTAAATAAGCCTGCAAAATTTCAAGAAGATCGGTTCATTAGTGTTCGAGTAATCTTGGCCACCGACTTCAGAAATACCATTTTGAGAAAAACGCGTTTAAAGTTTCAATTTCAGTTTACACGAAGAAAATATTTTTTTTTGTAAACTTACATAGAGTCATCTATTCTGGGAATCAAAAAAAAACTGCACTTCAAATTGCACTTCTAAAAAATGCAATAAAAAAATCGATTTTTTCAAAATCGCAAGTGGGGGTAACCCCTTAACTAAAATTATGGTAAAATCGTATTTTTTTATTTGATTTTACTATTGCAGAGACTTATTTCCAGGATATTTACTTTCGGTTTTGTTTGGTGGATCCTTTTTTATTCAAATTAACTAAAATTATGGTAAAATCGTGTTTGTTATTTGATTTTACTATCTCAGAGATTTATTTCCAGGATATTTATTTATTTAAATCAAGATCTATTCACCACCGCTGAGTAACACAACATTTACTTGTTTCCGATAATTGTGGTATTTAGTATTATTTACCCAAAATAGTATTTAGTCGTACAGAATAAATGGATCTATTTAGATTTTTCAATTTCGATCAACTAGCAAATTCGTAGACGGAGTAGTACGCTCTGCGGCCGGAGTGTGGCGCAGGACGCGAGGCTTCTCACACAAGCCATTTGTACTCCGAGCGAGCCTATGACCAAATTCGCGAGAGGTATCAAAGCGTCACGAGTTTTGCGCATTGGTGCTCGTCGTCTGCCAAGTGTAGATGAGAAAATACAAATAAAGATACTAATAGTAAAAAACCAATTTTTTATTGATTAGAAGAAACATTATATTTAAATTTAAGACATTTACTGCACGTGGAGGGAGACGTTTGTTTAAGGGGAGGTAGCAGAGTAAACGGCGAGAAAAACAGGTAAAGTTCGATAATTTTTATCTCAAAAACTAATGTTTCGATTGGGTCCGGGTTTTTTTTATTCGAAAATATGTGCATTGAAGTATGTTTAGGAATGTTTAAAAATAAATTCGTTGACTCGAAGCGATTTAAACGCGATTATCTCGAAACTTAGTTTTCAAAGTCGGTGCCAGATGTATCTCGGAAACGGCTTGTCCGATTTTGTCCAAATTTGGATACAATATTCTTCGATAGTTTTTCTCGTTCGCCACGTAGGGGTTTTTCATTTGATTGAACCATTGCTTTTTTATGCAATGTGTATGCAATCCAAATTCGTCGGAAATTGCGAACGAAAAACGAATGTTAAATTAAAACCGTCGCAATTCCGTCAAAAATGAAAAATTCAAAAAAATCCTACGTGGCGAACGAGAAAAACTATCGAAGAATATTGTATCCAAATTTGGACAAAATCGGACAAGCCGTTTTCGAGATACATCTGGCACCGACTTTGAAAACTATGTTTCAAGATAATCGCGTTTGAATCGCTTCCAGTCAACAAATTTATTTGAAAAAATTCCTAAACATACCTCAATGTACATATTTTCCGAAAAAAAACTCGGTTCCAATCGAAACATTACTTTTTGAGATAAAAATTCCCGAAGTTTACCTGTTTTTCTCGCCGTTTACTCAGGTACCTCCCCTTAATTCAAATACATCTCTTATACGTGCAAATCAGCAATGTATTTTAGCAGAATATTTATTGAATTGTCTACATCGAGGAATGCTTGAAACAAATAGAATCGTAGTATGACGCGGGGCAACGAAAATTGATTTCACCCAAATAGATCCTACTTAAGGGGGGGATCCTACTTAAGGATCCTACTTCATAATGTAAAGAAGAGCTTATTGCCGAAAGTGAACTCCACGAGGAAGCTGAGGAACTACTTTATGTCCCCGGAGTCGCAGATTAATCGGTAGGCTATTAGTCACAACATTTATGAGCCCTGAAATTTTAAACGCGTTTTCCCGAAAACCACTTTTTCGTGAACCTCGTACAAGATAACTCAGAAACTATCTTACCGACCATTTTGAAGTTTTGCACACTTTTATGCAACATAATTAGCGTCTATGTGAACCTACATTTTCTTGAAAATTATTTTTTTAACTATTTTTTCATTAACAAATACTGAACTAAAAATGTAATGAAGAACAGAACATTTTCTCAAAGGACCATTTTTCGAATTGTCACTTTTCCTTGGATTTTTTAGGTTCACATAGAGCGTTTGGGTCTTAGCAGTTTGAAGCTTCTTGGCTCTGATGTCTCAGATAAATGCACCACACGCTAGGTTGTACGCCGTGGAACAACTCCGGCGGCAACCATCTCCGGAGTGTCGGCGAGCGATTTTTGAATATTCAAAAAAATCGAAAATTAAATGATATAATAATATGATAATATGTACTTAAAATTTTAACGATGTGGAATAAATAGTTTCGACACAAAAAACATTAAAATTTCGCTCATTTTCGACGGCCTAAAAAGACTCCCCCCTTTCAAATTAAATATGACGTCAACACAATCACAAAAATGTTCAATAATATTGGCAAGCCAGTATTTCTCATCGTCTTTCCATTACGATAGTAACAAAATCATGGCCAGTCTTCGTACCGTAATATCTTCTTATCATACCGATCAACCGTAATCTTCACCGCTGGGAGATAAAATACAACTGTTCCGTGTTCGGATTTTCGAGCGCTTTCATCTAATCCAGGATTTTCGGGATGGATCACCTCGTGCATGCAACGATGATGAAATGCGCGGGAATGCCCGCGCATTGACATATTCGGTTACGATGGTACAGAACGGGAATTGATCAAAGCCCTTTTCCAGCCGAATAAAACATCAGCTAATTAAGCTACGGGGAATCCGTCGATGGGATAACAAACTCACCTAAGCGAGAGAAACACGAGGCAGAACTGTCCAATATTCATCCTCCCTTTATACCGCGGGTGTCGTTTCCAATCCCCCCCCCCCTCCCCTGTCGAGCTTTCCTTGAGCGCATTGAGCCGTACGATCAACTTCCAGCCGGCTTCACCAGCAGCTGAAATCCTTCATCGAGTCGCCCATTCCGCTCATTAGCTCGCATCGACGTAAGCCGTTCGAGCGTTATAAGAACTCCTTTATGCGAAATACTTCCTCGCTACACAACCCAAACATGGAACAAGTTCCAGCAGAGCCGAACCATCCGAGCTTTTATGGGTCCTAGAACGAAAAGCCTATCGACACCCATTTTTTTTTCTTGCTACGTTGAAAAGACGGAAAATTCGGGAAATCGGAAAGACAAAGTTACTTTTGAAAAGGGAACTTGTCGAAGAAATTATTAGTAATCTCGCCGTACGTGCTTCCGAGCGTTTTTTGTCTTGCCAGCGTTTTGACAGGTCACACCTAACTCGTGGCCGAAGAAAAGAAAGATTTTTGTGATTTTTTTTCTGGGAGAACGTGTGTACGTTTTTAATTTTTTTTTATTCCATATTAAGGGTATGGTTTTGAGTATCTTCTAGAATTGTTTTATCGACAAATATTTATAAATGCGGTAGATACAATGGTTTGTGCAAATCATCCGAAATACGAAAATCAGACGCATTCAGTTTTTGCATGGAAGTATCTAATGCTTTGACGAAGGATTTACGGGGAGATATACACCTAGGAGCCGGAAAAACGGGCATTTTTGTGAATTTTTTCGAGGAAAACGATTTGAAATTTCGGATTGGGGTTTTAATTATCTAAAAGTATATACATTCAAAAATATGTTTGATTTTCTTTATTTAAAAATATCAAAAATATACAAGGATATTGTATGATCCTTGGAGCGTCGTAAAAAAATCTGCATATATGGTACCCACTGGCGTTTCTTCAAAAATTATCTAAAAAAAAACAAAAAGATTATTAAATTAGATACTTAATCTAGTACTTGTCATAGCCGATTTTTTGAATATCGATTTATGACGAAATGGCGGACGTTTGAACATAAATAGTGATTATTGGGCCAAAAATTAGTTAATATTTTGCCTATAAAACAAAAACTAAGTAACGGAAAAAAAATCCTATGACAAGTACTAGATAATGGTGTATAGAATAACCACAAAAAACCTCAAGGCAATCGGTGCATTGGTTTTCGAGAAATTTTGGGTACCGATTTGAAAAACATGGTTTCGAGAAAAACGCGTTTGAAAATTTGGGAATGAATAAATCATGAAATTTGTCAACTTACGTGGAATCATCGATACCAGGCCCATAGTGTAGGTCTTCTACGGTCGACGGAATGTTCATAGCTTCTAAATCCTCGACGTCGACCATCTAGGTGTATATCTCCCCTTAATAATATGTTCGTCGTTGAAAAAATGGACGCAGTCCGAAGTGAAATTTTAGATTTTATGTAAAAAAAAGGCTCTATTTTCGTTGTTAAAAAAATATGCATAAAAAAATCCTCCTGTTAAACACTGCTTTTGATATGTAAAAGAAGCTTGTAAAATTTTAAGTTGATCGGTGCAGTGATTCTTGAGATTGCGCGGTCACCTATTTAAAAAAAAAAGTAATTTTGAAACACGCGTTTAAGGGGGGAGATACCTTTAGGCGAGGGAAAAAATGGCTGATTTCCATGATTTTTTTTTAAAGGAACGATTTCTCGACCATTCGTGAGACTTAGGGTATGTTTTATTACTACTTTTGGCTGTTACATGGCATTCTTTTTTATTAATCTTTAAGAATGGTGACGGTATGGCACGGTCTTCTAAACTGCATTTTCAAAACTGGAGTGACGTATAGCTAAAAAAGTAATCGAACGATTCTGCTGAAATTTAGTACAAATCTTTGTAACCTTATTGCCTAAAACATGACCATAGATGTTTTTGAAAATAAAAAAACAAACTGTTTTTTTTAGCGAAATGTAGCAATTTTTTGGAAAATTCAATCTTTTTGTTTGAAAGCGTACCATTTCATCGATTTTTAACATTTCTCATTTTTTCACTGATCATATTCTGCGTATGAGTGTTAATGAAAGAAAAATCTTCGTTGGCTAAGGTTGCTATGGGATTAAGTCAACATGTTACCACTGAGCTGAAATTTTTTCTGGACCTTTATAACCTCTTTGCTGATCACCCTGTGCCGTTTGAATACGACCCACAGTACAATTTTTTAAAGAAAAAAATCGGCACCTCGACGTATTTCGTGCGCTAATTACATTTCGCGTATGGAAAGTTCCCGATCCTTTTTCAGTACAATATTAATATCTGCTAAGTGGATATTACCACGGAGCTGAAAAAATAGGTACGGTTCGACTAATTATCGGACTAACGTTTGGTAGCGTGAAAATGAGGATTCACAGCACCGTTGTGAAATTATTAATATTTTTATAGCGAATTTGTGCGAAAATCAAGCATACAAAATATTAGACTGTGCAATCATGGCAACATCGTAGACGGCACAAATGCTACCTATCGTATCGGTATTTGGTAATTATGCCCGGGAACCTCAAACTACTCGGTCAGGATAATTAATAACAAATGTTATTGGTACTTATTCTCTTAATTAGTATTAATTACTTAATATTAATTTGATAACCATGTTCAGAAATTATACATTTCTAGACATTTCCAGACAAAGACAAAACAACGCGGATTTTTTTTCATACATAATTTTTTTTTTAGAATATCGGAAAATTATTAAAGTTTTTGATTTCTTTGAGATTATAGACAGCTTTAGTACACACTTTTTCTTTCCAGCGGAATTTTTGTTACTCGGACCGATATTCTTTTTTGACAGCTCCTTGGGCCGATATTGAGGTTAGGAACGGAGAGCATATGTCTCTAACTACGCGACACTTCTGCCAACCTGGGCATTATGATATACCACGATTTACGACGTTGCCAATTCGTTTCGCATTAAGCGGTTACCCCCACTTGCGATTTTGAAAAAATCAATTTTTTTTTATTGCATTTTTTTGAAATGCAATTTAAAGTGCAGTTTTTTTTATACCCGGAATAGATGACTCTATGTAAGTTTACAAAAAAAAAATATTTTCTTCCTGTAAACTGAAATTGAAACTTTAAACGCGTTTTTCTCAAAATGGCATTTCTGAAGTCGGTGACCAAGATTACTCGAACACTAATGAACCGATCTTCTTGAAATTTTGCAGGCTTATTTAATACATAAAAATGTAGTCTTTAATCGTTCGATTTTTTTTTCGAAAAAAAATGGCCGTTTTATAGCCAAAAAACGGCCTTTTTTTCGTTAAAATCGAACCATTAACTTTGACTTTCCGCCATTTTGTGAAAAATGAATATTTTTTAAAATCCTTCGATTAAAGACTAGTTTATACTTATATTTGACTAAATCCACCCGCTTTTTTTCAGATGATCCACTTCGCCGCAATGTTGGTCACCGCAAACCGTGTATATAAAAACATTATTTCATTGACGGCCATTTGCCACTAAACAATGTAATATTTTTCAATAAAAAAAATTACTGAAAGTTCTTCAAGATGTGTTCTTTAAGATGGTATATTGATCGATTAAAAAAGTTTTGTAGTTTTCTTTTAAAAAATTCATGAAAAAGGCCTTTTTTGCGCTGCAAGTGGGGGTAACGCCTTAATTGAGCGAGAAAAAGTTATAGAAAGTAATTATACAAAGTAATGAAAACACTTAAGGCCTTAGGCCACTCTAGAGGCCGAAAAAATTGGCTTT
This sequence comes from Ophion slaviceki, assembly GCA_944452715.1. NCBI lineage: Eukaryota > Metazoa > Arthropoda > Insecta > Hymenoptera > Ichneumonidae > Ophion > Ophion slaviceki. The sequence continues at coordinate 18,297,782 of OX101793.1, read as the reverse complement.
TTGGGGATTTTTTTTCAGAAAAACTACAAAATAAATCGAGATTACAAAAAAGGGTGTTTATCATACATATAAGTGACTGTATACAATAATTTTTTTGAAGCGATTAATTTTTGGAAAGTGAAAAATTTGCCTAAAAAATCGTCAGATAATTGTTAACAACAAATGAACTATGCAATATAGAAAAAAAGCCTACGTACTTCCATAGACAATGTATTTTTCAAGATATATTCAACATTTCAAGTGAATCGGTTGAAAATTGTCTTAGTTATGTTTCCGGCCAACTTAAAAAATGCGGTTTTGAAATAAACGCTGTACAGCCGCTATTTCGAAATTAATCGCTTCAAAAAAATTATTGTGTACAGTCACTGACATGTATGATAAACATACTTTTTGTAATCTCGATTTATTTTGCACTTTTTCTAAAAAAATCCTCAAAACGCCCATTTTTCAGCCTCTAAAGTGGCCGAACCCCTTAATGTAATCACCGAATGTTCAAAATGCATATTTTTACAAATAGATTTAGAAAATTAGTTCGAAAACGCACGTTTAATATGACGATTATTTGGAAGCTCACAGTTGGTAGCAGTCAATCGGCTCTGTACATAAGCATAGCGCGCTCCCCTCGTACTTCACCCCCAACGGCTAAACCCCATGATAACCTTAAAGTTCGCCGGTTCGCGGAACCTACCTATAAACGCCCGTAACTCCCTCAATTTTGACCGAATCGACTTGAAGTTTGCAGAGAATATTTTTGAAATGTTGTATCTTGGGAATCCGTCGAAACACCCAAATTTTATATTTTCAAACATTGCAACTAGGTGGTTGCTCTCAGAGGATGCACTGATGCAAGAAAAAGCAATAAATCAATGATGAACAGTGAACAAACTCGAGGTTGTAGCATTTTTAACGCGAGCGCGAATAAAGCTTCTTCGAAATTACAAGGGGCGACTGAAGGCTCCGTAGCAGGTGCACAGAAGCATCCAATCCAGAGAAAATTAAACTGGAGTAATAGGAAAAAGCTCTTTACCTATGCGTCCTTAAGATTCTTTGCTACCGGTGGATGGCGTTGTCTTCTATGCGACAGCAAGATTTATACCGGTGCTTTTCCGTGCTTCGCAAGACTCTTCACTCTGACGTCCCCAAAGATGAATGTAGTGCAGAATTTTTTGAGGTACGAGCAGAAAAACACCCGCGAGGTTCCTCGCAATTGCCCGGCAAACTTTTTGTAAATGTTAATCGGTCGTTACTTCGGATGGTGTAAAATAAAAGTGGAAAAAATATAATTCCACGATGCACGAGGAAGGACACTAATTCCGTAAAGTGCTAATTACGTATATTTCGAAAAATATCCAACATTTCGTAGCGAATGAGAAATTTTGCATCAACAGGTAATACCAAACGAGCTTTCCCGAGGATCTCTAAAATCTTCGTCATCTGAAATTACGTTGGACTGACAATTAATCCGATTTTTTTAAGCTAAGATATACACCTAGATGGTCGAAAAAATCGATTTAGAAGCTATGAACATTCCGTCGACTGTAGAAGACCTACACTATGGGCCTGGTATCGATGATTCCATGTAAGTTGACAAATGTCATGATTTATTCATTACCAAATTTTCAAACGCGTTTTTCTCAAAACCTCGTTTTTCAAATCGGTACCCAAAATTTCTCGAAAACCAATGAACCGATTGCCTCGAGGTTTTTTGTGGTTATTCTATACACCATTATCTAGTACTTGTCATAGGATTTTTTTCCGTTACTTAGTTTTTGTTTTATAGGCAAAATAATAATTAATTTTTTGCCCAAAAATCACTATTTATGTTCAAACGTCCGCCATTTTGTCATAAATCGATATTTTCAAAATCGGCTATGACAAGTACTAGATTATAGTATCTAATTTAATAATCTTTTTGGTTTTTTTTCAGATGATTTTTGAAGAAACGCCAGTGGGTACCGTATACGCAGATTTTTTACGACGCTCCAAGGATCATACAATATCCTTGTTTATTTTTGATATTTTTAAATAAAGAAAATTAAACATATTTTTGAATGTATATACTTTTAGATAATTAAAACCCCAATCCGAAATTTCAAATAGTTTTCCTTGAAAAAATTCACAAAAATGACCTTTTTTCCGGCTCCTAGGTGTATATCTTCCCTTAAGGCACACTAATTGTGTAAAGTACTAATTGCGTATATTTTGAAAAATATCCAACGTTCGTAGCGAATGAAAAATTTGGTGTCAACAGGAAATACGAAACGAGCTTTCCCGAGAAACTGTAAAATCGTTGCCATCTAAAACTACATGGGATTGGCAATTAATCCAATTTTTTGTACTCTATTCGACCAAGCCGTGATTGCACTGACGAGAATGTTTTTTGTCCCTGTGTTACAGCACACGAGACGTCATCGCGATTTTGCGACGTCACCGTCCAGCGCGGTGGCAGCGACCACCACGACGAGTCTCGTCGGCGATTCTGTCACTCCAACGACCCTCCGTAACGAAGAAAAACATTTCGATCAAAGTAAGAACACCCTTATTACCAGAGCTTTAAAATTTATCGTATTTGGGAACTCATTTGTCTGCTATACGACCATGATTCATCGTTGTATGTTTTTTGTCCACTCCACGACAAAGTCCTCAAGGCGGTATGTACATTTAGACAGAAAAAAAATAAGCAATATTGAGGGATTTTTAAACTACGAAATAATTATTCTGCAATTATCAAACTTTAGGTACACTTTAATAGTATTTTTAAGTATAGACATTTTTTTTTTATTAATTCATCATCAAAATGACGGAGCTGTGGCAGAGTGTTACAGCAAGGTCGCCGCGGGAGTTGCGAATCGGCGTGCAGTCTAGATTCCCGTAGACTTTGATTTGCAAAAGAGTACAAACATTTTTTCAGTTAGAACATGTATAGTTGTATGTGACGGTAATTAAAATGAAGAATTGTTATCCCTTAATATCGTCCAACATCTAAATATTTGATTTATCCTTAATAATTCTATTCAAATTAACACTTTAATTAAATATTTTTGGCAGTGTATTAGATTATTTATTTGGGATTTGGAACAAAGGTATGTTATTGAGTATACATTGAACTTATATCGTGTGAATTTTTATTTCAAATAATTAAAAATTAACAAAGTTATTTACGTATAATAGAGCCTCTGTATAAAAAATGTGGTCCAACAGCCGGATCGATAACTTGACAATGGTTGATCTGAAAAATAAAAATAAAAAAGTTTTAAAATCTATATAAATGTAGTTCTCGTTGTACATAGCCGTTTTCCGAAAAGAAGAATCACAAAATGTCGGGTGTTCAAAAGAAAAGTGTAATTTTCGCGAAATTTTTCCTTGTATTGGGGGCTTTAAAAATACTAAATTAAAAAGAAACGGCTGCGTACAACGATAGCTACTCCGATTACGGAAATTTTGGTTTCTTAAGTTGAAAATCAGACAGTTATAGCTGGAGTTATGATTCCTGCCAAGTCGCGAAAAGTTGTTTCGAGAAAAACGCCTTGAAACTTTTAGTCCAAGTAAATCGTTGCGCTACCTGCTCTCACTAAATCGTCTGTAACTTCGTCAACTTTCAATATCATCACTTGACATTTTTGCACACATTCTTGAATATGTGTACTTTGCAAAAGTGAATAAAAAATCGATTTTTGGACGAGTTACAATACTATCCCGCCTTAATTATGTTTCTTTATAATTCAGGATGAGTATTTAATTGCAAGAGGATCGGAGCCAATTGAATAGTTGGGCATCAATGTCCTCCTTTTATTTCTTGCCGCATTAAAAAAATTCCCCGCCATCCACGTTGCCTGGAAATATTTTACGAATGCAAAATTCGCGCACGCTCGATAAATTGAAATAATTAAATTAAGCAATTCCAATCAATTAATTACGTGCATTGATGAAAATATTTAATAATAATATCAAATCAAGGCCTTGGGCCACTCTAGAGTCTAAAAAAATAGGCTTTTTGGGGATTTTTTTTCAGAAAAGCTACAAAATAAATCGAGATTCCAAAAAAGGGTGTTTATCATACATATCAGCGACTGTACACAATAATTTTTTTAAAGCGATTAATTTGAAAATGGCGGCTGTGCTGCGTTTATCTCATAACTGCATTTTTTAAGTCGGAAACATAACTCAGACAATTTTCACTTTTTCAACCGAATTTCACAATTTTCAACCGATTCACTCGAATTGTTGAATATATCTGGAAAAATACATTGTCTATGGAAGTCCGTAGGATTTTTTTGTATTGCATAGTTCATTTGTTATTCACAATTATCTGACGATTTTTTAGGTAAGTTCTTCACTTTCCAAAATTTCGCCTAAAAAATCGTCAGATAATTGTTAGTAACAAATTAACGCTGCACAGCCGCCATTTTGAAATTAATTGCTTAAAAAAATGTTGTATACAGTGAATGATATGTATGATAAAAACGCTTTTTTGTTATCTAGGTTTATTTTGTAGTTTTTGTTTAAAAAAATCCCCAAAAAGCCTATTTTTTCGGCCTCCAGAGTGCCGTAACCCCCTCAAGTATATTCAATTTATTGAATTGTTTAAGTATCCGCTCCTCATGAGAAACAAAAAATTCCACAGCCAATGAAAATACATCAATTTCGTGGCTATAGAAGCCACGGGTTTGGATAACCAAAGATCCAATCGACGTCGACATTTTCTTTGAGACTCACGTAAATGTATATTGGAAAGAACACGCGGATACGATCAATCCCTCGTTCGTCCCTCTCCGCGTACTTCACTTTCTTGTACCGTTCGTCGAATCACAGGAGATCGTAAGCCGCGAATATCACGTACAGTATGAAAACGATCACCAGCAATATTGCCACGACGTGTACGACTATGCACATCACGAGAAAATACGTGACAGACGCGACCGAGACGATCAGCTCTTCCTTTGCAACCGCGGATGTCAATTTTTTATTCCTTCATCGCGTTGCTCGAATAATCGATTTTCTTTTGGATTAGGTTCCAAACCCTCCGCCCCTCCGATCGAGTTGAAATTTTGCACAAACCTGCCTTTCGATATTTAAAGACATCCCCTAAGGGGATTTTTGGCGACTCGCAATAGTTTTCGAGATATTGAATTTGTAAGATTTTTTTAAGAGAAAGGTTGCGAAAAACAACCGTTTCCGATCGAGATAAAATGTTGTACAAACCTTCCTTTTAATGTTTTAAGACAATCCTTAAAGGGATTTTTGGTGACTCACAATAGTTTTCGAGCTATTGAATTTTTAAGTTTTTTTTTACGCACGCCGACTATACAGGGTGTCCCAGAACTGAATGCGTTCCCTGAAGTGGAGGGTTGGGTGTGAAATTCTGAGTCGATTGATATAAGCATGTGCGGGTCTCAGATCAACCGCTGAATTAATGTTAATTTTTAAAGGCGGACCAATCAGGTGCGCCCGATGAGCCGGCGGTGAGCGATACAGCTCATCACGTGCGCCCCACGAGCCGGCAGTGAGCGATACGGCTCATCGGGCGGATTTGATTGGCCCGCCTTTGAAAATTAACAATAATTCAGGGGTTGATCTGAGACCCACACATGCTTATATCAATCGACTCAGAATTTCACCCCCAACCCGACATTTCAGGGAACGCATTCAGTTCTCGGACACCCTGTATATATATATATATATATATATATCTGCTATGTCTCTGTTCATGACTATATATGTTATCGCGCTCTCGGTTTTGTCCAAACAAACTCAAACAAACACAAACAAGCCAAAAAACTTTTGCACGCCGCCAAAAATCCACCACTCTAGAGGCCGAAAAAATAGACTTTTTGGGGACCTTTTTCAGAAAAAACTACAAATTAAATCGAGATTACAAAAAGGGTATATATCATACATATCAGTGACTGTATACAATAATTTTTTTGAAGCGATTAATTTCAAAATGGCGGCTGTGCAGCGTTTATCTCAAAACTGCATTTTTTAAGTTGGCCGGAAACATAACTCAGACAATCTTCAACTGATTCACTTGAAATGTTGAATATATCTTGAAAAATACATCGTCTATGGAAGTACGTAGGATTTTTTTTATATTGCACAGTTAATTTATTATTAACAATTATCTCATGATTTTTAGGCAAATTTTTCACGTTGAAAAAATTTGCCTAAAAAATTTCCGGCCAACTTAAAAAGTGCAGTTGTGAGATAAACGCTGCACAGCCGCCATTTTGAAATCAGTCGCTTCAAAAAAATTATTGTATACAGTCACTGATAAGTATGATAAACACCCTTTTTTGTAATCTCGATTTATTTTGTAGTTTTTCTGAGAAAAATCCCATAAAGCCTATTTTTGGCCTCTAGAGTGGCCTAACCCCTTAAAAGGAGGGTTTGTGCAAAATTTGAGCTTGATCGGTGGGAGGAGGGGGGGGGTCGGAACCTCACCCTTTCTTTTTTGCGCCTGTTTTTTTTTATCGCGCCAACACGAGACCCGCGCAATGTAGAACCGAGCTTTTATACGCGGAATTTTGTCATTCGCATGCTCGACGAGAATCTTCGAAAAAGATGCCTCTCGAACAAATTCTTGAACAGCGTTACGTCCCGTTTGTGCATTTTTTTTCATGCTCGGAGAGGAACGAAAAACGATTCCATTCTCCGTTGCGTATTGATTCGTCTTATCGCATATGTATGTGGGACGAGTCAGGTGAGTACGTCGACTACGGCGGGGACAAACGGAAATTCGGTTGCTCGCTATCAAGTACCGGGGAAATCGATGAGACCGAGGTCGATGAGAACTTTCCACCGAGACTCCGCTTACGTACGCATGCATTTATGCATGTATCGAGTAATTGGTGCTAATACGGACCACTTGGGTATCCCAAGATCCCAGCTACACTCGCGCGTCAATACACCCCGGTACAGATGCTGTCTATCCAGGCCTGACATACGTGCCACTGTGGTTGTTTTTATTCTTTCAAGATTCATTAATATTGAACGCATTTCTTCCTGGGGGAAGGTAGAGGGATCCCTTTTTTACCGAGATATTCGGAAATTTTATAAACTCGTGCCACAGACCAAATATCCTATGAGAGTTTCACCGATCAATGTTGAGGGAGGACACCACTGTGATGGGCCTAATAAAAGACCTTTTTCCGAACATTTCTTGTCTACTAGATTATTTATTTGGGATTTAGAAAAAAAATATGTTATTAGGCATACATTGATCTTATTTTGTCTAAATTTGTATTTAAACGAATAAAAAATTCACAACGCTAACGAGGTACAACAGAGCCTCTGTATAAAAAATGTCGTCCATCGGTCGGATTGATAATTTGACAATGGTTGGTCTGAACGATAAAAAGTAAAAAAGTTTTATAATATATTGAGATGTTGAATAAGTTCTCGCTGTTTTCCAACAGATGGCGCTGCCAGAACTGCGTGCGTGTAGTTTAGGTTGGCAAGACATCTATAAAGAAGTACTATAAGTAAGCTTGAAATTCAGTGTATGTCATTTCGCTGAAGTGTAAACAACTTGTACTTTCAAAGTGTTAAGTGCTGACGCCACAGTAACGGGTTTAAAATCATGTGCGAATTTAACAATTTTTTTCGTATGAAAAAGTGATTCACTCATAAAATTAATTACACATCTATTTAATATGGATATCATGCTGTTAGAATTTTTTCTCGATGCACAAAATGGCCGACTACCAATATTTTCTTTTGTTATCTTTTTTTAGGCGCTCCGCGGCGTGACATTTAGCATCCACAATTTTTCACCTAAAACAAAAAACAAAAATTCGCGTCAATATACATTAGAATATCTAGAGAAGTACGTACGGAATTTAAAAAATATTGTTTTATTCAAAAGTTGTAGGTATTTGAACTTAAAAAATGAATTTTCAGTGAAATATTTCGTTATAACTGCTCATAAACTGCTCATAAAATGAAAAGTTTTCGATTAATCAGAAATTCCGTCCGTACTTCTCTGCGAAATGCAATTAGGAACATAACTTTTAAATTTGAAGTAGATCGAGTGAAAATTGTTGAAGTTATTCGTCACGCCAATTGGAAAAAGCTGTTTCGTGGAGTTTCGAGAAGTTTCGAGTAGTCGGCTATTTTGTACATCGAAAAAAAATATATATTTTTTCTAACAGCTTGATACCCATACTAAATAGATGTGTAATTAATTTTATGAGTGAATCACTTTTCATACGAAAAAAAATTGTTAAATTCGCACATGATCGCCTTAAACATGTCAAATTTCGTACCAAAAAAGAGTATTTGCGGGGAATTTTACCGCACTACTTTATGAAAAAAAGATCTGCAGCTGAAGCACACAGAATTCTCGTTGAGACTTACGGCGATTATGCTCTGTCGGAAACAACATGCAGAGATTGGTTTAGACGCTTAAAAAACAATGATTTTGATGTGTTGAATTGGAGCCATTACTTCATGAAGACTCATGTCAGACGCTAGCTGAACTTGCAGGACCATTAGGAGTTGATCACACAACAGTTTCGAAATTTTGAAAGCACTAGGAATGATTTTTAGCATAGCAAATGCTTTTAAAACTCCATATGTTTGGTGAGGCAGGCTGGGTATAGGGGTCTGAGTTAGCTGGATGTCACACGAAACTTACGCTACCCCTACTCCACTGCCACTGTGTTGTGGTAGAGGGGGGTGAGCTGCGAGATGCTGAATGCCTGTGATCGGTGGAAAAATGCACTCCCCCCCCCCCCCTCTCCACTCTGTTATTAATTTAAAAATTATATTACAAATATATTACAAAAATGATACAACAATTATTATACAAACAAATCCAAACAAACAAACAAACCCAATTACATACCTCAATGTATCAATATTTTTTGAAAAATAATAAATACCAATTCATATTATTTACACGTACCTGTTTTTTATTATCCAAAAAGTATGGTTACATTTCCAAATACCATGAAATAGTTGTGCTTTGTATAATATCTGTAGATTTTTTAAATAAAGCATTCATTTTCACGAAAGAACAGGGAGAACTTATTCAACATCCAATACATAAATGTAGTTCTCGTGGTACGTAGACTTAAAAAAAAAAAAGATTCACAAAATGGTTGGTGTTGAAAAAAAACGTGTAATTTTGTCGCATTTTTTTCTTTTATTTAGGTGCATAAAGAAATAATTTTTTTTTAATGGCTACGCACTTAGCTACTGCGATAACGGAAATTTTCGCTTTTCAAATTGAAAATCGGACAATTATAGCTACAGTTATGATTCCGGTCACGTCGAAAAAAGCCGTTTCGACTAAAACGCGATTGAAAGTTATAGTATACATAAATCGTTGTGCTACCTGCTCTCACTAAATCGTCAGTAACTTGGTCCATTTTCAATATTTTGACTTAAACATTTTTCACATATTCTTGAATATGTATACTTTAAGAAAATTACAAAAAAATCGATTTTTTTTACCCGTCACAGCGGTGTCCCACCTTATGAGATAATGTTGTTTTTATCCGCAGAATCGAGGTTTCTGCGTCATTTAAAATATATATATATATATTTGAAAAGTTTAGCAGAGTTTCTCATGAAAAATTGCAAATTTAGCCGTTCAGTGGTGTCTAGCATTCAGAAAGAAGAAAAAAAACGAAATTTCAACAGTCATCGATGAATAACTGCTCTCCCCTCAAATGGCCATCGTGAACATTACCATAAAGATCGCAAAAACCATTTATAAATAAATTCTCGTAAAATTCACCGAACAATCTGTAATTTGGAAAAGCATGTCTAAGGAATTTTGAAAAGTCTCGTCACCTGGAAAATCTAGATTTTTCCAGCGTTGATTCGTAGGAAAGGTTCGATTAAAAGTTCGTCGATATTCTCGTGATCGATTAATACGTATTGAAACGGAGGACAAAATTGTGGGGGGTCCATATTGCCGGTAATTCCTGTGCGCGAAAGGAGCGACAGGATCTCGGCGGAAGAGAGTGGCGCTAGAGTGAAAGGGGAAGGCCAATGGGGGACATCTGCTAGTCACTGGAACATCACGAATTCAATATCAGGCCTTGTGGTATTAGCATAGAGATCGACTTGGCGGACACCCCTTGGTGGAGAGAGAAGAGGCTGGAAGCTTCAAACAGGAAACAGCAGTCACACCGTTCACTTCCCGTTTTTCTCTTCCTCGAGCGACCGTCGCATGGAAGTACTTCGCCTTCGTGCTCTCTCTCTCTCTCTCTCTCTCTCTCTCTCTCTCTCTCTCTCTCTCTCTCCCCCCCTCTCTCTCCCTCTCCCCTCTCCCCACTACCTCTCGCTCGGGCAGTGTGTACCGACGGTGCACGCAAGCTCAAGCACACATACATACACTCACATATTGAAAACGTAAAAAAAACGCATCGCCCAACTAAATCGAATATTCTTTTCGCATACTTCGATCCCAGCCTCAATCAAATCCATGATGGATCCCTCTGAATAATATCTTCAGCGTAAAAGCCTTAAACTTTTCTCTCTGCAGCTTGCGCGACAAATATCTCTTGAAAATTTCAGACAAATGTTTATTCGTCATGTATTATTAGCCCTTCGCTATCGAGAGGTGACTCTCACTCAGCACTTTCTATCCGAGCAAAAAAGGCCTTGACACTACACTACCTGTGTAGTGTCAAGAAAATGAGGTGGATTTCGAAATTTTTTTATGGACACCCAATTGATAGAATGGAAATTCTGTTCGGTCGCCTTTATTCTACATATCTTCAAGTATCCTTACAAATTTTTCTCAATATTTTGAAAATGGTGCATGTTTGAAGAAATGATTGTTTTCGGTACAAAAATCGGCGAAAATAATCGCTTCTGGGAAACATTTAGAAAAGTCAGAAATCCCCTACATACTTCGCTGGAAAATGTTGTTATAAGGTTCCAAAAAATTCAAGCCTATCGGTGAACGATTGGCGATGCGATGTTGCCGGCTGCTTTATCCAGATTCAACGCCGCCATTTTATTACAAAATCTTGTGAAAAAATGTCTGGACATACTCGAGGGTACGTAGAAAAAATTGCACTAAATAGAATGTAAATTCTGTCGGGTATCGATTAAAAAAAAATCGATATTCACCTTTTTCCGGGCTCCATATTGATAGTCTGCCTTAACGTACTCTCGAAAATGTTGCGTGAACGTTAAATTTGTATACGAATTCAAGAATCTCTTTTCCAAAATCTCACATGATCGTGACGGCGGGATTTCTCGAACTCGGCATTTTTCCAGATAGCATCACCGTTCCTGAATCTTTATCTAGTATCGTTCCAGTAGGGTAAAGCCAGCAAAGAGTACGCAGTTTATGAACTTTTATTTCTATAAAAATCAATTTTGATAATACACTTTGTACTTGTTATTTAAATAAACTTTGGTCATTTAGGAACATTATTTTAAATGCCAATCTTAGGTAACAATCTCGAAAAATATTTTAAAAAGGATTGAACTAAGAACTCATCCCGTGCGCACTCTGAGGGAGTGAAAGCTTCTCACGCAAGTGAGAAGCTCTCATAGAAGCTAAGAGTACGCATGATAGCGGGGTACTGGTAAGAGTGCGCACTCTTTGGATGCGTACTCTTACCAAATACGTGTTTTTAGTTTATGGTCGCTATAATTTTCGTAAGCAAGCACAATGACGACATAACCTCTCAATGAAAACAAAATTTGGGTCACAAATTTCAAGCATAATAACATTTGTTAGGTGCAAATGAATCGCAAACTTTACAAAACGTGTTTAAATTTGTTAAAAAATATTATCAAACACATCGAAAATCTATCATTAGTTCTAAAATTGGAAAGAAATACTTTAAGAAATCATCACAGTGCAACCACCCGAAAAATAGCCGATTTTCGCGATTTTTTTAGGTCGATAGGACCTAAGAAATACCTTAAGAAATCATCACAGTGTGTCACCTGAAAAATAGCCGATTTTCGCAATTTTTTTAGGTCGATAGAATAAGCTAATCTGTCTAATTTTTTCACAAATTGAGGCACCGATGAAGAATACAATATGAGTTTTTTTTAAATTTTTTTATTTATTGTTCAACATTGTTTTTATTTGCGGAAAATTGCGTAGAAAAAAATGGTATCCCATAGTGGCCAGGATTGCGGCCGCAAATTTTATCTGAAACAAAAATTTCACAATAATTATTAATCTGTAGGGAAGCCGCTATGTTCCTATGTAGGTTTTTTTTAGTGAAATTTGAAAAAATGGCGGTGGTTGAACAAAAAATACCAAATTTACCCTTTTTGACAGTTTTTCGTAAAAAAAAATAGGAAGGATTCAAAAAAAGCTTCCATAGCAACATAACGAATGACGTGAAGAATGTTCAGTTAAAATTTCAAACGGATACCTTGAAAACTCTTCCTTTGAGAGTGGCCACTGTTTTGAAAAACACCATTTCGAGAAAAACGCGTTTAAAGTTCTAAGAAAGGCTTAACCTTTTCTACGAAAGGCTGTAGCGACCGAAATAATTCGAATTTTCATCTAAAAATTGAACAAAACGTTTATAACCGTTTATACTATCCGATAATGCGAAAAAAATCGATTTTTTGAAAATTTTACACTGTGATGATTCCCTAAGGCGGAATATATATTTACAACGATCAAAAAGGCGATTTCTTTTTTTTTCTTCAAACGATAGAACTATATATGTAAAATATTTTCCCAAAGTTTCAAAGCGAAATTCGAAAAACTTCAAACGTTACAGCCCGTCAACGTTGCGCCTCGCCGCTCGGATTTGGAGCGGGCGTGAACTTCAAACGCGTTTTTCTCAAAACTGCATTATCGAAATTGGCGTGCAGGATTACTCGAAAACTATTAAGAGTTGAAACTTGGTAGAAATATTGATAATATCGGTACCTTCTCCTTGACGAAAATTGTTTTTGAAAAATTGGAAAAAAACTGCTTTTTTAATCCACATTTTACAGAAATGTTGCGTGAAATGTTGATTTTTTTTTGTAAATGCTAGCCATTTTCTCAAAATTGCATTTTATTCATTTTAATTACCATCACATAGAAATTATACATGTTCTAACAGAAAAAAAATTTTAAACTTTTTTGCAAATCAAAGTCTACGGGAAGCTAGACTGCACGCCGATTCGCAACTCCCGCATAGACCTTGCTGTAACACTCTGCCACATCACCGCCATTTTGATGATGAGTCAATTTAAAAAAATGTTTCGTATACTTACATATACTATTAAAGTATACCTAAAGTTTTATAATTATAGAATAATTATTTCTTAGTTTAAAAAATCCCTCAATATTGCTTATTTTTTCCTGTCTAAATGTATATCCCGCATTGAGGAAGCGAGTTGTTGTCCAACACCTTGACGTGACATATGCCACTGACAGGTTAGGTGGTGTTGCCGACACAGAACAAATAAAACAATTGAAAGCACTGCGCACTCTTTGGTGGCTCTACCCTCCATTCAAACTCGCATTTAAGGCGGTCCTCCAGTTTCTCGGGTCGAAAAAATCGTTTTTTTTTTTCATAAATCACATCTACAACATGTGTAGAAAATGTGTGCCAAAGGATTTTTCGATATTCGAAGTGGTTCACAAGTTACGGCCCTGGAACGGAGCAGGTATATGGAGCAGGTATACTTTCAAACGCGTTTTTCTCGAAACACCATTTTTCGAAACAGTGACTACGATATTTCAGAAACTACTGCACCGATCTTGTTCAAATTTATACAGCATCTTTAATATGTTATAAGTCAGCGATTGAACTAGGATTATCATGATTGCTTCGATAGTTTTTTTTGTACGAGCGAAAAACTTAAGAAAAAATGAGTAAAAAATAGAATGTAATTTTCAAAAGTGTATAAAAAAGTCAATTTTTGTAATTTAGAATTCACTCTAGTTCAATCGCTAGTCTTAAATATGAAGATTAAAATGCCGTTTGGTTTTTTGATTTCAGATAAGCAGAACAGCCGCAATCTTGGTCACCGTCAAGCACCTCTTTTACTTGATGTCTTCCTGTCGGCCACTATAACTTTTATTCTATTATATATTTTGACTTCAAAAAATTTATAAAGCTTATTTAAATGTTAATAAAGATTATGCAAAAACAATGAGATTGATTATTTCGATGCTTTGCCCGTAAAAAATTATTGAAAAAGCCGTAAAAAAACAGTCGAGAAACTAGAGGACCGCGTTAAGATAATCAAGTTTAGGTATTTGTCAAATAGCTTCGGCGATTCGCCGGCTGATCCACCCCTGGCTTGTTTTCTTTCCAGACCCGTGCTTGGAAAAGTATTGCGGGGCCGGACGTGAATGTCGAGTTTCGCCCGATGGCGGAGTGGCGTTGTGTGTCTGTGCAAAACGCTGCGCGAGACGTCATCGGCCAGTTTGCGGAAGTGACGGAAAAGTTTACGCTAATCACTGCGAACTACATCGTGCAGCGTGCAATTCCGGTTCTCCGCTTACGGCAAGCAGACTTATGAGATGCCTACATCGTGGTGATTATATTATACTATTATGAAAATTATTATCGTTCATATTATTATCGTCATTATTATTGCACTTTATTTATAATACTGTAATTATGACAATTATTATGATAATAATAATTGTCATGATAATAAACTTATTATGATAATAATTATTACAGCATATTATCATCATCATTATTGTTATAATTACATTCCACCGCCCCGGGAAAAACACTTTATTGTTATCATTGATATTGTTATTATCTGAGCATTTAACGAGTTGTGCCTAGTAGTAACATTCGATAACAGCTCATTTTTGAGACTTTTTTTCGATCATCGCGATGATAATTTCCTTAAAAAATTAGATATTTGAAAAAGTATCATTTGAAGAACACTCTGTAATTTTTTTGTGTAAAAATGTTTAATCATAATCGATTTACAGTCGATGTCCGGGAAGCACCTCACGAAAATGTCTTTGGCCGTGAGCAATGCCCTTCCAAAATATTAAAAACCAAATAGATTTCGTTCGTATATTAGGTTATCCCATGATTAATCGAAGGAGTTTCCGAAATATCAAATCAAATGAAAATGGCGCGAGGTCAAAGTGAGTTTTGATTTTTGGGAAAAAATGAGCAGTTTTCGTTCATAAATCAAGAGTATACACTGAAAAAAAATCCTTACATGATATACTATATTTTTTTTATCTAGAAAAAGCTCTAAAAATTTCAAAAGGATCGATACAGTCGTTTTTTAGATATTTTGCTCACCGACTTTGAAAACATACTTTCGAGAAAAAGACGTTTAAGGGGGGAACCTCCTCCAGACAACAGGTTTTTCAATAATTGTTTACAAAAAATTGAGAGCATTTATTGCAATGAATCAAATTGCATAATAATATTGACGTTCAAATGGATACAAAAAAAAATTCATGAGTGAAAGAAAACAAAATGGCGGCGCCCGAGGTGCTTTTTTTTTAGCCGAAAGAAAAAAATTGAAAATTTGAGGACACAAAGAAAAAGGAACACTTTTTTATAAAGAAATCGTTAAGGGGCTATACCAGTGTGAACACTAAAAATTTGGGTGATTTTGGGCATTTTTTTGGAACAAAAGTACTCAATAAAATGTTTCGGAAAATTAAAAATATATTTGGCTATAGTTGACCTATATTACATATTTTTTTCATAGAAAAATATTGAGATCCAAGCGACTCATGCGCTGCCTTCGGAGGCGCCAAAAAAAAAGTTTCTCCACTGCTGACATGATTCCGGCCGATTGAGTAGCTGAAACCGAAAAAGGAAAAAATTTCGTTAAACTGGAAGGTATTTCCTGTACAATGACGTAGGATTTTCGAAAAATATCAAAATCTAATAAAATGGCGTAGGTATGAAAAAACGTCTTTTTTCTTGCCTATAAAATGGTCGTTTTTTTTTCAATGCCAAATCGTCAATTTTCATCCAATCAAAAAATATCCTACGTCATTGTAGAATAAATTTATTCAAGAGTACTCAGTTCAAATTCCAAGTCAATCGGACAATTGCTCTTTGAGTTACAATGTTAGCAAATTTGAAAAATCTCATTCCGAGAAAAACGCGTTTAAAGATTTAACTATTGATTTTTGCAAGATAAAATGATATTTGAAATGAAATTAAATTTTTACAGGATATTCTTGAAAGTATAAACTATCGAAAAAGGCCCAAAAAAAATCGATTTTTTGAAAGTGTCACACTGGTATAGCCCCTTAAAAACAATATTTATTAAAACAATTTATACGAAATTTTAGGTTTGTGCAAAGGCCGATAAGTTAAAGAATATCTGTAAAAAATTTTAAGTTGATTGGTTCATTACTTTTGGAGTTACATTTCACGGTACGGAAAAAAAACACGTTTCCAGAAAATCTCGGTGGAAGTTTTCGTTCTTGAGAAGTAAAGTTTAGAGTGATTTATAATCGCCCAAGCTTAATGTGCGATGCCAGGGCCATAAAGCACGGCTTCTTCTAGGAAATCATTAATCTGGACTGCGTTTTTCTCTTTTTGTGTGAACTGTTTGTGTGAAAACGAAAAACGAGTTACACAGGCCGAATTTTTCTTTACAATCGTCGGAAGTGCCTCCTATCATTCAAAAAGTAAACTAGCAAACTTGTTGGGCTAAGAAATCGAAAGGTAGAGGGCGCAAAGGGCGCGCGCTCGTTTACCTTCTCTTGGTACTTTTGAAGGGCATCACTTTGGTGACGTCCTAGGGACCTTTAGGACTTTCCGTTGGGCTTCAAACTTTGGAAATATATTCTTCAGATGCTAAATGAATTTTTAAAGCAATGAAAAAAATTTATATCTGGAGGAGGTTCCCCGTAAAGTTTCGAACAACGCTCCGAGCGTTCCGACAGGCGTCAAGATAACAGCTTATAAATCTGCGAATTTGGATCCGATCACCTCGAAATTTTCCGGCAACATTTATAAGATGACATGCTGTCAAAATATATTGATTTTGAAAAAAGTGATTTTTCGACTTTCACAACTAGGCACCCCTCAACCGGCACCTACGATTATCATTTTTTTTATAATGGACTTACTGTCGAATTCCCACATTTCCAACGATTAATTTTTCCGAAGCCTGGAAATGATATTGACGCATTTACCCGCGGTCGAGTCGCGACAATCCCTGTGGATTTCGAAATGAACGTGCGTAAATTACGTCGTGTGAACGATCCCCGTGTCTGGACATTTACCGATACAAGTGACAATAATCGCAACTTCGTGTGCGAATAATCTGAATTTTTCGGCGTCACTCGCACAAGCCCGTTTGGCTATTCATTTGTCGATCGAATCACGAATCAGTTGATAAAAAACGATACGACGTGAGCAGTGTGAATAAACGACGAAACAAAAAGGCGTTTTCCGCATATATTAGCCGTAAACTCTGCGCGAATTGTCGATGTTTTTTTCTCGAATTAATGAAACAAAGATTAATCAGGCCAGAGTGCACTTTGCATACACGAGGGCAGCATACGAAATATGGAGTCTCCGATTATCGTACGCGGATACGAAAAATGCGCTGGGCTACGATTAAATCGTCAAGCCCGGTGAGGCTCTCCGAGCGCCGAACGAAGAACGATGACGCGTCACTATCGATAAATTCGCGTGATATAAAATCGTGGAGTATACCGACTATATCGCAGGAGAAATGCGGAGCACGGTGGCTTGATGAAATTTTTCCACCAGAGTCCGCGGAAATTAACGGCGAACACTCGAGAGTGACGCGGGTCCGGCGGAATTGTGTCAAAAAATGTCCAGCCGCCAATCGCAGCCACTCTTTTTTAATTAGAATTTTTTGTCAGGCCATACGATGGCGAAAACTAATGGAAGAATATACTACGTTCGGAGAAGACTACAATTTTTTCATCGGCTCAGTATTCTTTCAAAATGTTTTTCGAACGCAAAACGATTTTTCCATTTTCGATTTTGTATTTTTCATTGAAATAGATTTCATTTCACATCCATGGGATTTTTACGTATGCAAGCGCGCTCATTTTTTTCATTCGCGATGAAAAAAAAAATGCGGTAGCTCCGACGATAGAGATGAGCAAAAAGGAATTCAGTTTCATTTCGTCGCAAATTTTAATACAAAAATACCGCTGCGGTGAAAATATCGTAGAGTATTTACGAAATGTTAAAATATGCATGACGTTTTTATTCTCGGGGACGAAAAAAATGCCTTGTAATAATATATTCTATTGTGAAAAAGAAGACTCCAATGAATTTCCATCACGGTTTTGTTGGGCAAGGTTTTTTTGAGAAAAAATCGAGCGAGGTTTTTTTAAAATTGGTCGAGGGTTTTTCTTTAAAGAAAATGTGGTGAAGTTTTTTTTGGAAAAAGAAATTGGGCGAGGTTTTTTTGGAGAACAAATTTGGCGAGGTTTTTTTGAGAAAAAGCTAGGAAAGGTTTTTGGCGAGAAAATTCGGCTAGGTTTTCTTTGGGTTTGTTTGGTTTAGGCTTTTTTGAGAAAAAATTGGGCGAGATTTTTTGGGTTTGTTTCGATTAGGGTTTTTTTGAGAAAAAATCGGGCGTGGTTTTTTAGATTTGTTTCTTTTCGGCTTTTTTGGAGAAAAAATTGCGCGAGTTTTTTTGGGTTAGGGTTTTTGGAGAAAAAATTGCCCGAGTTTTTTTGGGTTAGGGTTTTTGGAGAAAAAATTAGGCGAGCTTTTTTTCGACCAAAAAATTGGGCCTGTTATTTTGGATTTTTTTGGTTTAGGCTTTTTGGACAAAAATTTGGGCACGGTTTTTTGGGTTAGATGTTTTTTTTTAATCTGGCGCGGATTTTTTTATTTGACGAAGTTTTTTTTTCGAAAAAAAAATGGCCGTGTTTTTTAGGAAAAAAAAATGGACGGGATTTTTTTGGAGAAAAAAAGCCTCGCAGGTTGCCTCGACGAAGATCTTTTATTTCGTAGCGCGGGGATAATTTTTCTCCGGCGTGACGTACGTTCGTGTATTGACGGAAGACAAAGGCTTTGTTCGCGAGAGGCGGACGTGTACACGTTTGTTACGTGTGTATGAGGCGGGGGATGGTCAGGGAGGAGGGGCACCACGAGACATTTCGATGGAGAATAATTAGGGTGGTTTATTCGGGCCAGGAACCAGGCTCGTTGTAACCGAACAGCGTGATCTCTCCACGAGGCTTTCCTCGCTCCATAGCTATAATATTTCTCCATTAACCAGCGGAAAATAAATACGCGCGGGATTGCCCGCACTCGCGATCGATTTCCCTTTCGTGTCGATGTTCCTACAGTTGCGCAATTTTCTCGTAGTTCGATGCAAATGAGGACACTGTTTTGCCGCGTTATACGTTTTCAATTCTTGCCTCCCACGTCCACTGAGCCTCGCATACATTTGGATCTGCGTACTAATTAAGGGTGGTCGAGCCTTTCAACACGATCGATGTTGGAGGATGGTTGATTTTTCAAAACATACATATGTCCGATAAAACTTCGGAGGTTCCGTTAGTTCCGCTTGGTTGGATGTTCAGGACAAGGAAAATTAAGGGGAGGGTGAACTTTCGGCGAGGAAAAAAATTACCGAATATTATGGTTTTTTTTAACCAAAGATTTCTCCACCATTTTTAAGACTTAAGGTACGTTTTATTACTACTTTTCGTTACATGGTATTTTTTTATTCATCTTTTAAAATCGCGGAGGTAGGCACGGGCTTCTAAACGTGCTGAGGGGGATGTTGTCTGACGGCGTGACACATAGCATCGGCGGGGTTAATCTGAAAAAAAAACCTACGAAGATGTTTATTTCATTCATACTCATACGCAGAATATGAACTAAGAAAAAGTGAGAAATGTTAGAAATCGACGACATGGCACGCTTTGAAACAAGAAGATTGAGTTTTCCGGAAAAAATGGCCACATTTTGCCATAAAAAAATATTTCTTTATCAATTTTCGAAAACATTTAGGTTCATGTTTTAGACAATAAGGTTAGAAAGATTTATACCAAATTTCGTCTGAATCGGTTCATTAGTTTTCGAGCTATACGGCACGCCAGTTTTGAAAAAGCAGTTTAGAAGACCGTGCCATACAGCCGCCAATTGAAAAATGAATAATAAAATAAAAAGTAGTAATAAACCATACCCTATGTCTCAAAAATGGTAAAGAAATCTTTCCGTTCAAAAAAAAGTTTCCCCGCCTAAAGGTACTCCCCCCCCCTTAAACAATTCAACCATTTAATTTGTGACTTTAACAATTTAACACAGCAAAACATTCATTTTTTTGTTGTCGTTTAAAATCGACAAAAGTGTCGAAGTTCCCTCTTACAAACCCGTATACCTGGAAGCTCCCTAATCCTGTCGCTTTCTTAAGGGGGAATATACCTTTGTGAGGGCAAAATCAAGGGTCATTTTTGACAATTTATTTAAGAAAAACAAAACAATATTTTTCAATTCGGTTTTTTATACATGTTAGTACAAGTGTACTGAATGTAACAGAATTTTTTTTTAAATTACTTTGATACAAACTGGCGGCGCAGTAGTCGATGAAAAAAAAATCCTTTTTTTCATAGTCCTCTACGGGCGTATTCGCACAGGTCATAATTTTCAAGCTAGAATAAAAAACGAAAAATATGTTGAATGTACATGTAAAAGCTAGTCGAGTACGTAGGGGTTTTTCAAAATATTTATTTAAAAAAAATGGCGTTAATATAAGAAAAAAATAATGTCGTAATCGGTTGAATATCGATCATAAAATTTTTAAATTTCAACTTATCAAAAAAATCCTACGTACTAGACTAGAAAATGTTGT
This sequence comes from Ophion slaviceki, assembly GCA_944452715.1. Lineage (NCBI taxonomy): Eukaryota > Metazoa > Arthropoda > Insecta > Hymenoptera > Ichneumonidae > Ophion > Ophion slaviceki. The sequence goes on along the minus strand of OX101793.1, from coordinate 18,277,046 downwards.
CAAGAAGCTACAGTTAAAATTTCAAGTCAATCGATTGAAAACTCGAGCCGCTAGGCCCGTGTCTAAAAACCTAGTTTCGAGAAAAACTCGTTTAAAGTTTTAAGTACTGTAAAATCATAAAAATCTTGTGTTTACCTTTAATCGGCGATGCCTGGACCATACAATTGTCCTTCTAATTCAACATTCTCTCGCTCTTCTTCTTTTCTGGAAAATGTAGGAAAAAAAATGCAAACAAAAAATTTACAAAGGTATATTCCCGCTTAATAGTATGCGCCGATTTTCCGATCGGTTGCCTATCGTTCGGAAAAGAACGGCATGGTGCCCATTTAAGGCGAACTTACGATAAGTAAACAGGTCCCGGGGCCTCATTGAGAAGCGCATGAAGGCAAAAGAAGAGTATCCTTTAAGGCCTTAGGCCACAGTAACGGGTATAAAATCATGTGCAAATTTAACAATTTTTTTCGTATGAAAAAGTGATTCACTCATAAAATTAATTACCCATCTATTTAGTATGAATGTCCAGCTGTTAGAAAATATTTTTTTTTTTCGATGTACAAAATGGCCGACTACTCGAAACTTCTCGAAACAGCTTTTTTCCAATTGGCGTGACAAATAACTTCAACAACTTTCACTCGATTTACTTCAAATTTTAAAGTTATGTTCCTAATTGCATTTCGCAGAGAAGTACGTACGGAATTTCTGATTAATCGAAAACTTTTCATTTTATGAGCAGTTTATGAGTAGTTATAACGAAATTTTTCACTGAAAATTCATTTCTTAAGTTCAAATACTTACAACAATTGAATAAAACAATATTTTTTAAATTCCGTACGTACTTCTCTAGGTATTCTAATGTAGATTGACGAGAATCTTTGTTTTTTGTTCTAGATAAAAAATTATGTCTGAATGTCACGCCGCGGAGCGCCCAAAAAAAAGAAAACAAAAGAAAATATTAGTAGTCGGCCATTTGGTACATCGAAAAAAATATATATATTTTCTAACAGCTTGATATTCATACTAAATAGATGTGTAATTAATTTTGAGTGAATAACTTTATCATAGAAAAAAAATTGTTAGTTTCGCACCTGATTTTATATCCGTCATATGGCCTAAGGCCTTAACTTTCGACCCCACGATTGGCCAATGGCTTGAGCGATTTAGCAATCGCTAGCAGATGACCCAAGCTCGATAACTTGCTCCCGCCGGGTCTATTTGCATTTCGAACGATGGCAAGCACGATCCGTTTCGTCCATTTGATCGGGGACCGCTCGTGGTTGATGACAAAAAAAGATCGGCAAGTAAAAATGGATCGGTTCAAAAGGATCGGTAAGTAAACACTGCGGGCGTCTCCAATTTCATCGGGCCGGGTAAACACGCTACATGACGATTAGGGCGGGTTACGCATGTCCGGGAATATTTGAGAGAATGGTGATGAATCGGGCTCGAGGCATTCCAGATTGAACTACGGATAGCCGATGGTTTCGAACGTCGACACAAATGGGTTACAGACCGCATATTCAGAATAATCCTGGCATATTACTCAGAGAGGCTTGATAAACTTCGGGAAATCGGTATCCTGTGTGGTATCACGTAGAGAGAGAGAGAGAGAGAGAGAGAGAGAGAGAGAGAGAGAGAGAGAGAGAGAGAGAGAGAGAGAACTTCCATCCAACCAATCGAAACCCCATCCCCTATATGGTCCATCGACATGTATGTGCATTTTCCATTTGCCAATACTCCTCAAACCGGCAACGGCGTTTGCCACGCCTTATCACGTATCAGATCGATTCATACGGCTGCAGAAAGGACACACACCGCATCAAGCCACTTCTATTAGCAACGTATTCCGATTCCCTCGCCAATCGATGGGCATATATGGTAATTACAAAATTATATATGACCAATCGTTACCGTACGGTTTGCATTCACCGCCGAATCCCAACGGAATCACAGCTCTGTTCATCAAGTTCCGTCATTACCGATCATCCGGTTTCCCAACAACAGGACCCCGGAGCTTTTCATCGAAAATCCGGCAATCGCTAGAATGAGGATCCGCATTTTTCTGTATCAGACGATCATCATCGGGAAACCCCAAAAGCTCTGCCGGTAGGAGATTCAACGCCACCGACTGCAAATCAAGGTTCATCCGGGAATCACAATGACATCAGGGAAAATCTCGTCGACGCCGATACCTACGGTCTCGAAGATTGCTCCGCTCAAGAATACGAGATCATGAAGGTGTGTGCATTACGGTGTCGCAATTTCAATGATCATTCGCTTGTTGCTGCACACCGATGTTTTTTTTAATCCGTTGCTTTCTGCTGTCGATTTTATCCGTTGGACATTGCACCTTTCGGCTAAGCCAAAATGTTGCTTCGTCTATTTAATACTGTATTCAATTGTGGTCTTATCAGGACAATTTGCTGCTCTATAATCACGCAAGGCTAATGACACAAGACAACCACAGCAAGGAATATCTTGTCAGCATTATGTTTTCTCATTACGATCAGAATAACAATGGCAATCTGGAGAGGGAAGAACTCGAGCAGGTGAATATGGATTGCAAAGCATTTTTCACAGGTTTGAATCTTCGTGAAACTGTGCTGAGAGATTTTCGTTGATTTTCAAAGATCGCGGAAAGGGAAGACTTGGAGCAATTGAGCAGAGGATGCTCGTTGGGTCACATGATCAGCTACGACGACGCGGACAAGGATGGACGGCTAAATATAAACGAATTCTACATGGCGTTCAGCAAACTTTACAGTGAGTCGAGAATATTCGGACAAACATTTGCATGATTCCTAATGGAAATCATAAAACGCTCTAATGTGACATACATCGATGAACCAAACAATCACTCTATATTAGCAATTAAGTTGATGTGATGTTTATTTCGATGGAGATAATAATTAATCAATTGAATATTGAACGTCGATGTTGACCAATCGATCGAACTAATTAGTCTTAAGGGGGAGATACCTTTAGGCGAGGAAAAAATTGCTGATTTTCATGATTTTTTTCTTCTTCAAAGAAACGACTTATTCATTTTTTTGTTATTATTAATCTTTGAAAATGACGGAGGTATGCAACGTTATTCTAAACGGGTTGCAGTCGATGTTGTCAGACGGCGTGACACGTAGATTGATCTGAAAAAAAAGCCAACGAAGATTTTTCTTTCATTAACACTCATGCGCAGAATATGAAAGAAGAAAAAGTGAAAAATGTTGAAAATCGACGAAATGGTACGCTTAGAAACAAAAAGATTGAATTTTCTGGAAAAAAATGGTCACATTTTGCTACAATTTTTTTTTTCAAAATCATTCATGTTCTTGTTTTAGACAATAAGGTTAGAAGGGTTTATACCGAATTTCATCACAATCGGTCCATTCGTTTTTTCGCTATACGTCATGCCAGTTTTGAAAATGCAATTTGAAGACCGTGCCATACCTCCATCATTTTTGAAGATTAAGGGGTCTTCTCACTTTAGACGCTAAAAAAAGGCTATTTTCATCAATCTTTTTGGTAGATATTGTAGATATTGATTATAGATTTTGTAGATATTGTAGATATTGATTATATTGTAGCTATTGATATAAAAGTTGATGCACTTAATGAATACACTTTCGAAATAGATTTTTTTTTATTTAATGTATTTATGTAACCCAAACAAACTTTAAACGCGTTTTTCTCGAAACATTGTTTTTCGACGGCTTGCTGATAAAATCTTCGGAAGTACTGAACCGATCCTCGTGAAATTTTAACCACATATTCTTTACAACTATAGCTATAGCGCATATCAAGGATTAAATTTTTTTTGTTCATATTTACGATTGTTTTTTGCCAAAAACGGTGAAAAAACACCTTTTTTCGAAAAATATCCACCATTTTGTTATTTTTGCATATATCAAAAATCGTATGATACGCGCTATAGCTATTAACGTACTGAATTTCAAACCCTTTGATTTTTTCGTTTCGGAGGATCCATCTCCGAGATTTCATCGACAGCGCAGACCTACAATTTTTTTAGGATATTTTTTCAACTACCATTTTCGTCTAAAAATAGTGACTTGAATAAATAATTTTTTTAAATGTATTTCGAAAGTGCATTTATGAAGTGTAAAAACTTTTATATCTATATCTATAATATAATCGTATCAAAAAAATGCATGAAAATAGCATTTTTTAAAGTCTAAAGTGAGAAGACCCCTTAAAACAAATAAAAAACCATGTAACAGCCAAAAGCAGTCATAGCAAACCCTAAAACTCAAAAATTGTGAAGAAATAGGTCCTTAAAAAAAATCACAAAAATCAGAAAATGTTTTTCTCGTCCTCGACCTCCTCAATAGATGATCAAATCAATTCGTGCTTCCGTTGGATTTAATCGGAAAATCAAAATTCCTCGAAAATTAAATCATAGCAAAATAATACGAGGAGTATTTATTTGATTGCACAGGTGTCTCGGTCGTCTCATTGGACAAGTCCCTCGAGATCAATCATGTTTCTGTGAGGGTGGGCGACAACGTTGAGGTCAAGTGCGACGTTACCGGAAGTCCTCCACCCCCCTTGGTCTGGCGGCGAAACGACGCTGATCTTGAGAATCTCGGCGAGCAAGAAGCGAGTGCATTAATTTAAAAATCCGCAAATTCGTTTCCCAACGAAGATTTCCATTTTTATGAGAAGACGGAACCGCAGTAGTCGAGCCACCGGAGCTTATTGAGGTTTTTTTTTCTTCTTCAGATTCGGGTGTTCAACGACGGCAGCCTGTACCTGACGAGAGTGCAATTGGTACACGCGGGCAATTACACGTGTCACGCGCTCAGGAACAAGGACGTCGTCCAAACTCACATACTCACCGTTCACAGTGAGTCGCAGTTTATTTTTTATTAAATTTAATTGATTATATTATTATTATAAATTACGAGCACGCGAACGAAAGCGGAGCTGTCAAATGACCCTTATTTTTATTTTTTCACTATTTTTACTTTAACAATTTTTATTTTCATTGTGTATTTTAATCAATGATAAGGTGAACAAAACTTGGACTACGTCAAATTTTTTTTGTGTTCTTCAAGCAACCCCGCATTATTCACCTCAATATTTGGGGGCCTGGTCAAAATTCCGAACTTTCAATGCTCCGACAGTTTAAAATTCCTAATTTTAATGTTCCGAAATTACGAGTTTCGTAGAGATCATTTCAGCGAAAGTCTACACAGTGTAAATTATGTAGAACGCATAACATTGTCTAGACCAATTTCGAAATTAACGCAAAATCACTTGTTAATAAAAAAAAATATTCTTGAAAGAATTCGTCGTTTTATTGAAAAATTTTGAAACTTTTCAAAATTCCATAGCCGTCTTATTTTGACGGTGTTTAGATTTTCGGATTTTTGGTCTTTCGGGTAAAATCCTTTCGGAGTTTTGATCTTTCGGGGTAGTATTCTTTCGGAGTTTTGAGCGTTCTGATCACTCAAAGTTCGGAATTTCAACCCGGCGCCAACATTTGTTTAAAACTGCCTTAAAAGACAGTTTTTAAGCACAAAAACTTTTTTTAAAGTAACGTAGTGTGGACAAGTCTGGCTTTGTTCACCTGCTCCTCAAATATAATTCATTCTATTATATCGAGCCGAAAAAAAAATCCGTAAAATTATCCCCCTGGAGCGACTCGTAAAGTAGAGGAGAATTTTTTTAAAACATGTGGTGACCGCTATTTTTTTCAGTGCCATTTATTTTGCCATTTTACGATTTTACTTCGTGTACCGTAAAATGAAGGCACTTTGAACAGGTTTTGGAAGTTTTTTGTAGGTGACTTTTTTCAACATCCTAAATGCGATTTTTTTTGCTCCAATAGAACAATGTCTTTTGGCTATTAAATTTATAAGAAAGTCACGCCCCCCCCCCCCCACAATTTTATATATATTTTTTTCGTGTCAAAGTAACCTTTAGCGTGGGGTTTCTTTCACAAGACATTGAAATGCAACTTATGTCAAAGATTAAGGGTTACGTTGACATCATTTTCATAAAAAAAATTAATATTTTATGCATTATACATGGAATTAAATTAAAAACAACGATTTTTTACAATCAAATTGTCATCTTTATTAAGGAAATATTTGACATAAAAATATCAAGTACCTGGGGTACTATTATGGACACTTAATCCGTCTTATAATTATCATTGAGATCAAAATCAGCTTGAGCAACATTACAATCATTTTTAGCAACATTATAATAAACTTGAACGACAAATTTTGATACAATTAAATACACACACATTTACACCACATTTTGGCGCTCTGTTAAAGTAGCCCCAAAAAACTGTCAAAGTTACCCTTGATGTCAATTTATCACCGTTTTACGGAACATGTCCAATTGATAAATTCGAATAAAACCAAATAAGAGAACGGCCATGAGGCCCTTTTTCATACGTGACCGATATCTCAGACTTGATCGGTATCGATTGATTTTTTGCAGCGATACCGGAAGTGAGGGTTACTCCGCGGCTGCAATCGAAACGTCCGGGCGAAGAGGCTACGATGTCGTGCCACGTGGTCGGCGAGCCATTGCCTCGAGTCGAGTGGCTGAAGAACGACGAGCCCCTACACGAGATCGACAAATACAAGGTTATCGGTAACGGCACGAAACTCATTGTTCGCGACATCGGATACGCGGACACGGGTGCTTACATGTGTCAGGCGACCAGCGTCGGTGGCCTCACCAGAGACATAAGCAGCCTCGTCATACAGGAACAACCAACCCCGAGTGAGTTTCTCCCTCGTCATTTTTTCCGAATTTCCTTGAAATCAATATTTATTTGTATTTCAATGGAAAAATCATCCATTGCGAAGGAATGACCAATTTGTCCAACCTCCCAGACATCGTCGAAAATCTGAGTATATTGAAAGGCACATTTTTTGCCGATTTAGGGGGCAGATGGAATTTTCAGGATTTTTTTGTGTCGAAACTATTTATTCTACATAATTAAAATTCTATGTTCATACCATGGCATCTTTTAATTTTTTCGTATTTTAATAAATTGAAATACGGCGGCTGTGCGACACTTGCGTCAGAGACGATTGCCGCCTGAGTTGTCCCACGGCGTACGACATAGCGTATGGTACATTGATCGGAAACATCAGAGCCAAAAAGTTTACCATTCCTAAGACCCACCCGCTCTGTACGAACCTAAAGAAACCAAAGAAAAGTGACTATTCGGAAAATCATACGTGTTTGAAAAAGTGTTGTGTTTTTTATAACATTTTGACTATGTTATTTATTAATGAAAAAGTCGTTTTAAAAAAAAAAATTTTCCAGGAACTTTAGGTTCACATTGACGGTAATTATGTTATCCGAAAGTGTGCAAAATTTCGAAATGATCGATCAAATAATTTTTGAGTCATCGTGTACGAGGTTCACGAAACAGTGGTTTTCAGGAAAAGGCGTTGAAAGTCTCAAGACACAAAAATGTGACCTACCGATTAAGGAGGCGAGGAACCTTAAGGCAAAGAAAAAATTGTTGATTTTCATTATCTTTTTAAGAGGAAAGATATTTTTTTATTAATCTTTGAGAATTGTGGAGGTATGGCACGGTCTTCTAAACGCGTTACGGCGCATAGTGTCAGACGGCGTGACACGTAGCGTCGGCGGAATTAATCTGAAAAAAAAACCAACAAAGATTTTTCTTTCATTAACACTCATACGCAGAATATGAACCAAGAAAAAGTGCGAAATGTTGGAAATCGATGAAATGGTACGCTTTGAAACGAAAATAATGAATTTTCCGAAAAGAAAGATGGCTACATTTTGCGATAAAAAAAACGTTCTTTTTAATTTTAAATAAAATTTAGGTTCATGTTTTAGACGATAAGGTTAGAAAGAATGATACCAAATTTCGTTAGAATTGGTCGGTTAGTCTTTTAGCTATGCGTCACGCCAGTTTTGAAAATGCAGTTTAAAAGACCGTACCATACCTTCGCCAGTTTTAAAAATTATTATTTTTTTTAAATACCATGTAACAGCCAAAAGTAGTAATAAAACATACCTAAGTCTAAAAAATAATGAAGAAATCTTTCCTTTAAAAAAAATCATGAATATCAGCAATTTTTTTCCCTTAATCTACGATTCCAGCGCCATAAAGTAGTCCTTCAGCTTCCTTCTGGAGCTCTCTTTCGACCATAAGCTCTTCTTTACGTTATAACGGGATCTCCCTCCTTAATCGTGTACTCGTTTTCCCCGAGCATCGCTTTTCATCGATTTCGATTGGAGTGATCGAAAAACAATGCAAACGAGCCACGGTTCTCTTTCACCACGATTAATCACAGGACCGTAAAAAGGTCGGAAAAAAATTGAGCCGAGTAGCAAAACGCGTGGAATTCTCGATGAATTTCTTCCCAAGGCAAATAATAAATGTTGGATATCAGTTTCGTTGAAAAGCTCGTATCCTTTGATGAAACGTTATACCGCAATATTAAAAGAAACGAAGGCACAGATCCTCGGAACGTGGATATAAAATAGCTTCGAGCTTGAAAATATTCCCACTTCGAACGATGACAATTTCACATACGCCCACGTCGCGCATTCACTACATACGAAAAAAAATAAAAATTGCAATCCCGCGAAAACCAACAATAGCACGGTAAAAAATATTTTCCAAACATTTCGTAGAATTATTTTGACGAAAAAAAAATATATCGATGTCCTCGACAGCCCCGTTTGAAATTGAAAAATATCAAACGAAATGTTTTGACGGAATATTGTGGCTTTTCCAATTATAATCAATCTTCACATCAAGCTCAATCAACCGAAGTGTTTTTTGCATTTAAAATAATAGAATTCGGATTGTTCGTGTTACTATCGAAAAGCGAGAATTTCGAAAAATCGACATCTCGTGCAAACTTCATCCACATTTCGCCGAAAAACGTTTGAGGGCATTGAATATGTGGGTGGATTTTTTTTAACAGCCGCAGCCAGCGAGGAGCGGCGGTTTTTCTCGTTTCACGAATGGGGTATCTCGGTATACGAGCCTTCGGCATGTCGTCTGTACCATCGTATCCAATCCACGGATATTATTCCCGGGACACAGGTGAGCACATTGACGTATCAAAAATTTCATCGGTCACGTCCTCGTAACCACCAGCCGATTTTTTTTTAAAAGGAATCCTGTACGGAGAAAAAAATACACGAAGAAGAACGTAAAATGTTTGAAAACTTTTTCAACCCTTGAATTTTTAGTCTCGCGGGCTTCAGTCTGAAAAGTGAAAATCTAAACAAAGTGACGCGAAATTATTTTAAAAAATTGTATAAAAATGGAAAATCGTGTGATTATTCGTAATTTGTTGCAGGAATACGTCTGCGGGGAAAAAGACACCGCGTGCAGCTGGGGCCGTGCGATTAACGTCGCGAATCGTTACGTCTACGTAACGCAACCGGATAAGGATCGAATTTTGGTCATTAGCAAGATTCAAATGGTCGTTGTCGATGTGAGCAAATTTAATATTACTCTTTTCACTTTTTGTTTCAAAGTTTAATTTACAAAGTATAATTGTTATATAGTTTTCTTGTTGGAAAAGTTCTGGGACAAGATTCAAAAAAATGACGGACTGTCGGCGGTATTTGTGACTTTTATTCGACGAATGAAAGGAAAATATCGCGCGCACGTTCGATTGCACGGTCATTCGTTCGTATTTACGATCGCCAACCAATCTGTATAGTAAATATTTCATAGATTTATATCTACATATATATATATATATATATATATATATTTTCTTTTTTATATATGTGGCTGCGCACACGTGTGCGTTTGACACTTTCCAATTTTTTACGAGTTAAATCTCCTCGCGATTTTTTTACGAGGCCATTCTCTACTCGAAAGTCAATTTCCGGAAAATTGATAAATCCGCTGTACTTTTTTTCCCTCCGCGTATTACGATTTATTTGCCAACGCATACCTCATCGTAAAACTGGAAAATATATGGCAAATATTTCGTAGCGTCTCCGAATATTTTTCAAGTTGTAGAGAATTTATTTTTTTTAAATCCATTCGTGCTGATTAACTGATTTTTTTAAAATCCATTCCTGCTGATTAACTGATTTTTTTGAGTCGGTAGTTATAGGGGGCGATTTTCCCCCCTTTAGGCGGGCGAAAAATTGCCGATTTTCGTGATTAAAAAAAAGAATTTTTTCACTATTTTTGAGACTTAGGGTATATTTTATTACTACTTTTAGCTGTTACATGGTATTTTTAACATTTTTTTATTAATCTTTAAATATGGCGGATATATGGCACGGTCTTCCCAACGGGTTGCGGCGGATGTTGCCAGGCGGCGTGACACGTAGCGTTGGCGGGATTAATCTGAAAAAAAAACCAACGAATATTTTTTTTTATTAACCGTGCGAAACCACCGCAATTTTCAAAGATTAATTTTAAAAAATACCATGCAACAGCCAAAAGTAGTAATAAAACATACCTTAAGTCTAAAAAATAGTGAAGAAATCTTTCCTCGTACAAAAAAAAATCATGAAGATCAGGAAATTTCTTCCTCGCCTAAAGGTATCTCCCCGCTTAAAATTTTCCGCGTCCTCAAAGTGTACCACGGAGAAAATGGCTTTGGCAAACATTTTATTTTGAAAAGGGCCAAGTCCGGTCTGTGCGAAGGGCGAGACAACGCGGAATTACTGAACGGCGTAAAAGCCAACGTAAAAATGTTTATTACTCAACACTTTACGATGGGCTGTAAAAAGTTTTTTTTCTTTCTCGAATTGCAAATAAATGTCGGGGCGTTTTTAGGTCGTGTCGACGGACAAGTATCCCGTGGAATTACAATACGTGCCGTCCCTCGACCAAGTTTGGGTGTTGAACTGGCGCGACGAGAGAGACATCGGTATAAAAACGGTCCAGGTGATTCGGGACGCGGCGCAAAAGCGAAAACACCATACGGTACACCCGGAGCCGATCGACGGCCAATTCGATCTCGTTCGTGGTCTGTACATTCCTCGATCGCAGGTAAGTGGTCGTATAGTGCGATCAATCCGCTGGGTTTCTGTGTGTATTTTTTTTGTGTTTAGATTCGGGGGGGAGAATTATTATTTTTTTACTGATATTAAATTTATTTAATTTTAATAAGGTAAATAAAATTATAGAATTGTATAATTAGATAGGTAGATTTTAAATTTATAGAATTCTTTGAGGGCTTATACGTAGTTGAAATTTTTTGAAATATCGATTTTTGGATTTCGATGGATTCTCAAAATATAACGTTTCCAAAATATTCTTTGAACTTTGAACGCATTTTTCTCAAAATAACTTTGTCAAGATCGGCGACCACGATATCTCAAAAATCACTACACCGCTGAACTTCAAATTTTACGTATCAAAAAGCAGCGCTTGAACGACAGAATTCTTTTTTCGACGGGTAGGTTTTATTTATCAACGAAAATACAGCGTTTTTTCACCGGAAATCAATACTTGTACTTTGAACTGCGAGCATTTTTTCAAAAATCAATATCCTATTGAATCCTTCATCCACGCACTAGATAATTTCATGCAAAAAATAAATGCGGTTGATTTTTTGATTTCGTATGATTTGTTTCCGAACAGCAGTGGTCAACGCGAAGGACGTTTTTTGAATCGATCTGCATAAACCATTATATTTACCACATTTATAAATATTTTTTTCACAGAAACTGTAAAAAATACTTAAGGCGGGATATACATTTAGACAGGGAAAAAATAGGCAATATTGAGCGATTTTTTAAACTAAGAAATAATTATTCTACATAACCGGTGCGATGGTCTAGTAGTTAGCGTGCTCGCCACTAAACCAGCGGACCGGGAGGTCGCGAGTTCGAATCCCAGTCGCGTACATTTCGTCGTGAAATGTTTTTCTTCGGCATTTTCGCGGCGAAATAAGACTAGTTCCACGACTGGGGGGGCGAACTCGATAACCGGCTGTATTGGTGGTATAGGTTTTCGGCAGTTTCCCTATACCCATGACAGAAATGTCATGATGAATATGATACAGAGGGGGAAGTCGGCTGCGGCCGCAAGAGGGGGGGAACAGGGGAAAGATGGAGAAGAAAAAAGGAGTAATAAACAGTAGAGGAAAAGAATGGTCATAATGATGGGAAAGAATAGGTAACAAACGCGACAAGCGTTGTACCTAAGGAAAAAACCAAAATAATTATTCTACAATTATCAAACTTTAGGTATACTTTAATAGTTTATTCAAGTATACGAAACAATTTTTTCTAATTAATTCATCATCAAAATGGCCGAGCTGTGGCAGAGTGTTACGGCAAGGTCGCCGCGGGAGTTGCGAATCGGCGTGCAGTCTGGCTTCCCGTAGACTTTGATTTGCAGAAAAGTTCAAACCTTTTTTTCAGTTAGAGCATTTATAGTTTCTATGTGACGGTAATTAAAATTTAAAAAATGCAAATTTGAGAAAATGGCACGCGTTTACAAAAAAAAATCAACATTTCACGCAACATTTCTGTAAAATGTGGATTAAAAAGTAGTTTTCTTTCCAATTTTTCAAAAACAATTTTCGTCAAGTACATGGTACCAATATTATCAATATTTCTACCAAGTTTCAACTCAATCGGCTTAAGGCGTTACCCCCACTTGTAGCGCAAAAAAAGGCCTCTTTCATGATTTTTTTTTAAAGAAAACTACAAAACTTTTTTAATCGATCAATATACCATCTTAAAGAACACATCTTGAAGAACTTTCAGTAATTTTTTTATTGAAAAATATTACATTGTTTAGTGGCAAATGGCCGTCAATGACATAATGTTTTTATATACACGGTTTGCGGTGACCAACATTGCGGCGAAGTGGATCATCTGAAAAAAAATGCGGATGGATTTAGTCAAATATAAGTATAAACTAATCTTTAATCGAAGGATTTTAAAAAATATTCATTTTTCACAGAATGGCGGACAGTCAAAGTTAATGGATCGATTTTAACGAAAAAAAACGGCCGTTTTTTGGCTATGAAACGGCCATTTTTTTCGAAAAAAAATCAAACGATTAAAGACTACATTTTTATGTGTTAAATAAGCCTGCAAAATTTCAAGAAGATCGGTTCATTAGTGTTCGAGTAATCTTGGTCACCGACTTCAGAAATGCCATTTTGAGAAAAACGCGTTTAAAGTTTCAATTTCAGTTTACACGAAGAAAATATTTCTTTTTGTAAACTTACATAGAGTCATCTATTCCGGGCCCATACAGAGGTATGGGCCCGGATACTTATATTTCAAAAAAATGCAATAAAAAAAATCGATTTTTTCAAAATCGCCAGTGGGGGTAACCCCTTAAGGCCTTAGGCCACTCTTGAGGCCGAAAAAATGGGCTTTTTAGGGATTTTTTTCAGAGAAACTACGAAATAAATCGAGATTACAAAAAAGGGTGTTTATCATACATATCAGTGACTGTATACATTAATTTTTTTGGTGCGATTAATTTCAAAATGGCAGCTGTGCAGCGTTTATCTCAAAACTGCATTTTTTAAGTTGGCTGGAAACATAACTCAGACAGTTTTCAACCGATTCACTTGAAACGATGAATATATCTTGAAAAATACATTGTCTATGGAAGTACGTAGGATTTTTTTTGTATTGCGTAGTTCATTTGTTATTAACAATTATCTGACGATTTTTAGGCAAATTTTTGGAAAGTGAAAAATTTCTTCATTTCAAAATTGCCTGTAAAAATATCCTACTTATTTATATATTACCATAATTATTTTAATTACAGATCCGAAATATTGTATCTGTTCCATCCGTACGCATTCCTTCCCCTTTGAGTGCCACCTCATTCCACTTCCCCCCTCCCCCTAGTTGATTATCATTCATGAAAGTTGGTCTGGGTTTGGTCCGATGCTTCAACAAACTCCTATCAATCCAACATCAGTCGAAAAAAGTAAAAATCTTCTTCCCAAACCGCGACACCAAAAAAAAACACAGAGTCCCTTTTGTTGTAATTGAATAATTAGGGTGAAAAGTCCTTTTCATTTATGCATTATTATTATTACTATCATTATCGCTATTTACGAGAGTCTGAACATTTCATCAATTCGTGTTTTCAGGACATCGGCCATATGTTCAAATACGGATACGTTACGCACACGAATCAGCGAGGCATGTACAAGCTCGATTTGGCAAATATGAGGTACACGAGAAGCGCCGATCTCACACCGTACAACTGCGTTCCAGCGAGTATTCAGTTCCCCGCCCTTTGTGAGTAGCTACGATGCTTTTTTAAAAAAAAAATCCGGAAATGTACTTGCTGCAATGAAACATGCAACAAACGTCGTATATCTTTACTTACTTACTTACTTACTTACTTACTTATTAGGTGCGCAACTAAGTTCTCGCTGTTTTTTGATGAAAATGCCACATTATTGTGAAAAAATGGTTACAAATGAACCATTCAAAATATTTCCCATCGCTAGCGACAACTTTTTCCCATGTTTCTGGCAGAGCTCGAATACCGTCACGGTAGAAGTGTTCGTCTTTTGAGGCTACCCACGAATCAAGCCATTTTGAGATGTCTTCATATGAGCGGAACTGCTGATTAGCCAGACCATGTGCCATCGAACGGAACAAGTAATAATCGGACGGCGCAATATCAGGGGAATATGGCGGGTGGGGTAGGACTTCCCATTTGAGCGTTTCTAAGTAGGTTTTAACGGGTTTGGCAACGTGAGGCCGAGCATTGTCATGCCGTAAAATCACTTTTTCGTGCCTCCGCTCGTATTGTGGCCGCTTTTCACGCAGTGCTCGGCTCAATCGCATCAATTGAGTTCGATACCGTTCCCCAGTGATGATTTCGATCGGTTTCAACAGCTCATAATAAATAACACCGCCCTGGTCCCACCAAATACACAGCAAAACCTTCGCAGCGTGAATATTCGGCCGAGCCGACGACATAGAAGCCTTACCGGGCAGTCCCCATGATTTTGTTCTCTTTAGGTTGCTGTAATGAATCCATTTTTCATCACCCGTAACGATGCGATGAAGAAAACCCTTCCTTTTTGCCGCTGGAGCAGTTGTTCACAGGCGAAAAAACGACGCTCAACGTCTCTCGGCTTCAAATCATAAAGAACCCAAGTTCCTTGTTTTTGAATCATTCCCAACGCATGCAATCGCTTGGAAATGGCTTGACGGGGAACTCCTAATGCTGAAGCAAGCTCTTTTTGCGTTTGGCACGGATCCTCATCGAGCAATGCCTCCAATTCAGCGTCTTCGAAGGTTTTTGGCCTTCCTTCACGTGAACGGTCGTCAACATCGAAATCACCGTCTTTGATGCGACGGAACCAATCACGGCACGTTGTTTCACTTAGAGCAGCATCTCCGTAAACTTTTTGGAGTTCTCGATGCGCTTCAGCCGCCGTTTTCTTCGAATGAAAGAAGAAAAGCAACACTTCCCCCAAATGATGATTATTTGGCAAAAAATCAGACATTTTCACACAACCAAAAGTATACGACGCAAAAACAAAATCACTAATGTGTCAAAGCGGTTTGTTTACCATATGTCTATGTTTGGTTCATGACGTTTTGGTTATGTCACAATCGACCAGCACTTACTAGTGGAGCCATCTCTTGAAAAACAGCGGAAACTTAGTTGCGCACCTAATACTTACTTACTTACTTACTTACTTACTTACTTACTTACTTATTTATTTATTTATTTATTTATTTATTCCATTTAATTGTTTTTTATAAAATAATTATTTCCTTACAGATGGTTTTGTTATTCTTCAATGCGAAGAACCAGTCACTGGTCGTGCAACCGGTCAGCTTTTGCTCGATTATTTAACGGACACGGTTCTTTCCCATAAGCCAAGCCTTGTCGGAAAGCCGATGGTCTCGCCGGACTCTCGTCACGTCGTGACCCTCGACAAACAGGACACCGGAGTTACACTCGTCGTCCAGGAAATATTACGTGAGTCATATCTATACTTTTTTTTTGTTTTTGTTGGTTTTTCGAATAACCCGGATTCTTTCTCAATCCACGTACAAATTATAATTCAAATCTTTCCAAATCAATAGAATATTTTCGTTATTGTTTCTTTGGTCCTATGTTTTTTCTAAATGAATTGCGTGAGATTTAATTTGTCGATATTGTTTAAACGACCGTTATGATTCCCCAGCAAACGGACTCAAGTTCGCGTTCGATGTGAAAACGACCCTCAACATAAGCGATATAACTTTCTACCCGTCGCAGACGACTCACGGCTACGATCTCTACGCATCGTCGACCGACAAAGAGGATATTCTTTTCCTAAACCTCGCTACAGGTAATCGAGTGTACCTCCGATTTGAGGATACCAGTCCAGAGCCCGGAAAAAAGTGAATTTCGACAACGTTTTGTGGATACCCAGTTGATGTAATAAAAATTCCGATAAATGGCCTTAATTCTGCATACCTTCAAATATCTTTAAAAAAAATCCACACAATTGTATAACATAATAGTGGTGCTAAAGCTGGATGAAGCGCGTCACCTTTGGCGAGTGTCCTGCTGGCGGCTAGAGTTCTCGTCCAGTTTTCCATCAGCACCGAAAATTCAAAATAATTTGAGTTCCGGATAAGATTTACCTAAGACGTACGCAGCGAAATAGCGAAACATCGATTTTTTATGGAATGGAAAGTTTGGAAAAATTGGTTTCCGTAAATGGAATCGTCGAAAATAATTTTTTTCGGGAAAAGTTCACAAAGTATCAAAAATCCTCTACGCGCTGCGATGTCAAATGTTATGAGGATGCAATAAAAATTGAGTAAATTCAGTTTAAGCGCAATAATTTTGTTACAAAATCTTGTAAAAAAATTGTAAATATAATTAAAGTATGTAGAATAAAGACTACTAAACGGAATTTTCGATCAACTGGGTATCCATAGAAAATTGTCGAAATTCACTTTTTTCCGGGCTCTCGACTGCTACACACCCTTTAGCGTTGACGTAGTCAGAAGGGGGCACGAGTGAGCACCGACTTATTTTGAAATACCCACCAGTTAATGCTTGACTTTGTCGAGTGGCTCACTCGGGAGAGCTCGCTAACGCGATGTTGCCACATCTAACGTAAAAGTTTCGTTAAGGGGTGAGATGCAGTCAAAGGCGTGAAAAAAACGAGCATTTTCAATACATTTTTTTTATAGTAATTAGGTTTGTTTTACAAAGGTGGTTACACAGACTTTTTATGTTATATTTCAACTCGACTTGTACAAATTTTCAAAGAAAAATATTGATTATTTATCAAAGTATCGCCATCTTTGTGGGACCCCCCTCGGCATGTAGCTTTGCGGTGACCATTATAAAATTTTACTGGATCATCTGAAATAAAAAAACCAAAAAAATCATTACTTTAATAATAAATCTAGTCCTTAACCGAGGCTTTTTCTAAATTAACAAAATGGCGGCTTCCAACACATAACTTTCGATTTTCGACCAAAAAATCGCTCGTTTATTGTGTAAAAAAAAGAAATTTTCAACAAAAATGATAATCCTTCGATTAACCTCTAGTTTCTCGGCTGTTTTTTTACGGCTTTTTCAATAATTTTTTACGGGCAAAGCATCGAAATAATCAATCTCATTGTTTTTGCATAGTCTTTATTAACATTTAAATAAGCTTTACAAATTTTTTGAAGTCAAAATATATAATAGATAAACGTTATAGTGGCCGACAGGAAGACATCAAGTAAAAGGGGTGCTTGACGGTGACCAAGATTGCGGCTGTTCTGCTTATCTGAAATCAAAAAACCAAACGGCATTTTAATCTTCATATTTAAGACTAGCGATTGAACTAGAGTGAATTCTAAATTACAAAAATTGACTTTTTTATACACTTTTGAAAATTACATTCTATTTTTTACTCATTTTTTCTTAAGTTTTTCGCTCGTACGAAAAAAACTATCGAAGCAATCATGATAATCCTAGTTCAATCGCTGGCTTATAACATATTACAGATGCTGTATAAATTTGAAAAAGATCGGTGCAGTAGTTTCTGAAATATCGTGGTCACCGTTTCGAAAAATGGTGTTTCGAGAAAAACGCGTTTGAAAGTTCGCGCATGTGATTTATACTAAAAATTTCATCTCACCGTCAATCCGCTATGCCTGGACCATACAATAGGCCTTCCTACACATTTTCTACACATGTTGTAGATGTGATTTATGAAAAAAAATCGATTTGTTCAACCCGAGAAACTAGAGGACCCCGTTAAGGACTAGTTTTCAATGCTATCAATAAGCACACCAAATTTCATCAAAATCCATTGACTGGTTTTTTTAATTATAGTGGTCACCGACTTGAAAAACATAGTTTCGAGAAAAACGCGTTTAAAGTTTTTCGACGTGGATACGGTGTTATATGTTCGTAAAATTTTGAGCTCGATGGATGAAGCTAAACTTTTTTATGTATTTTGATCCGCTAAATCCGAATATCACAATTTTTGCCGAAAAGTCGAGCATTCAATTGTTTATAGCCAATTGTTAAAACAATTTTTCAAAAAATTAAAGTTTTTTTCGGGATGAATTATTTTTTAAACATTTTGGGCAATTTTAAAACGAAAGTATTCTTTATAAAATTTTGCTAAACTTCATAGTTTTTGAGTAATACATTTTTCAAAATTTCTGAAAGAGTTTTCCAATTTTACACTTGATTTATGTATAGAAATACTAATTAAAAAATTACTTACATCGAATCATCAATTCATGGCCCATATAATAGGGCTTCTGCCGATGTGGAAGCTTCCAAAATATCAATTTGTTGTTGTCTTCGAAGCATTCTGCCTTCCCGGGTATTATCGTTTGCGCGTTTGTCAGCCGCTACCTGCCATTGGGATCCGACGCCCCTTCACTAATTGTGGGATATCCCTGAAACTATTCATCGGATTGACTTGAAATTTTCAGGGAATATTTTCGAAACATCGTACTCCAAGAAAATGTTTTAAAAAATCGATTTTTTGAAAATTCTGACTGCATATCACCCCTTAAAGTGCCACTAATTGGACACCTCACCCAATTTCTCGAGGCTGATTCATTGCGTAGCGTTTGGGACCTCGACTGACGGAAATTTCGCGTTACAGGCAAAGTCGAGATGATAACCGGGGTTGGAAAAGCGATGCCGATGAATCTGACGAAGTGGGGCAATCCGAACCGGCCGATCGTGCAGAGCGGAATATTCGGTCGTTACATGGTCAGCCCTTCGAGCGACGCTCTCTTCATCCTCAACGGTGAAACGAGAACGGTAAACTGCGAAATCGGCGGTCTCGTTCATCCCGGCGCCGTTGTTTGGTTTTCCGTCGCTATTCATTAGAATTTTTAAAAAACCACCCGCAAATTACCCGAAATTCCTTAAGGAAAAAAAACCACACACAAAAACCCAAAAAAAGTGCGAAAAAAAATCAGGACGCGTCCTCGAGGCCGTTTCGCGACCGGAAGGGAGATACGGTGACGAAATCGGATGATTTTGATACCGATTTTAGATCGACGCGAATCACCAAAATACGAGAATCAAGCTACACTTCTACTCCGTGTCGACGCGTTTTTGTGAAAAGAAAGAAAAAAAACAGAACGGAGACATAAATAAGGAACAAAAGTGGCCTCGTATAATTTTCACGATTAATTTTGAAAAAAGATAAGAGCGAGTACTCGAAAAAAAAAATCATCAGTGACTCGGACAATGTATAGGCGATGTGTGAGGGCCCGCAAAATATTTCAGAAACGATAAACGAGCGCACCGATTCATTGAACGATACAGTAATTAACGAAGAGAACAAAAAAGGGGGAGAGGAAACGAAAAAAAAGGCGAGAAGCACATTCGACCTTATTCGATATCATTCTCACACTTAAGCGGTAAGGATCGACCCACTGTAAACAATAACTAGTGATAAATTTAACGATAACATCGCGTAATATTAATAGATATTATATTGTTACGTAATATTATTAAAGAAAAAAAAAACTTTCCAAGTTTCATTAGCATTTTTACGGTGAATATACGCTCTCAGCTTCGGGGTGTGTAATTTTTACGAAAAACTAAATTGAGGAAGCGATCGAGGCGTCGATGATAAACGCAAACAGATTTTAAGCGAAAAATTAATCGACAAAGTTTTCCTTCTCGCCCTCTGCCGTCCCCCCCCCCTTAATTTTTCTCGATTCCCACTCTCCGGAGATTAGAATTTCGCCCGTGAAATGATGAAATCTCGCGCTACAGCAGATTGCTGAAAATTGAGTCTAGGTAGTTAGTGCCTTATGATGTACGTATGTGCGTAAGCGAGGTGCATCTCTTGGCTCTCGTTTGCCAGCGATCCCTCTGGCGCTCTTTCTCGGCACTCAATCTACACTTTGGCGAATGGGAGTCGATGATAATTTATTATCTCTTATTTAACGTAATAATTTATGATTTATTTATTTATTCACATTATCTTGATAATTTATGATTTATTTTTTTGTTTATATTATCTTAATAATTTATGATTTACTTATTTATTTATATTATCTTGTGAATCTTTTGATTTATTTATTAATTTATATTATCTTTTGTTTATCTTATTTATTATCATTCTTCAAAATATGCTGCGTTATTTTGAGAAAAAGAAAGACGGAACAAAATGTGCTCAAGTACTCCGAGTAATTATTGTTTCACGTAGAAAAAATTGCGCGGATTTTTCGTCGAATTTTTCGAACTTTGCGTAATAATTTGAGGAATATTTAATTTTACTCGGCGACCCTTCGGTTTGTAAAGTTTGATCCTCGATAAAATCATTACACGCGAATGACAAGGAATTGAAAGTTTCGTTGAGCCAGAAAGAATGTTCTTGTTCGAATCCGAAGACGATTGTCATTTTTTTTGCGGATCGCGCGTCGAAATCTTCAAATATTATTCGTTTGAGAGACCAGTCGTTTGAATGCAAAAAAACATTTTTTTTATAGAGTTATTACTAATAATTGAAGAGCTCAGTACGACAGCAACAATGAGCAGTAGAAATATTTTCTAACCTATCAGACTTAGGAGAAAACTTTTCCTACAAAAGTTGCATAGTTCAAAGAGGGTCACCGGTGTTGGCTGTGAGGTTCATCCAGGTGGAGGCGTTTCGGAGATTTTAAGGTCGTCTCCATTTTTTTTAAATGGGAAATGTCAAGATGCTCGATCAAGATTTAGTATTAAAAAATTGATGGAAATGGAATGACAATGTTTTAGCCCAGAATCGATTGAAAAATCGGTGCAAACACGTAATTCGATAATAGGTGCTCGAAGTGATGGCCACCAATTTCAATGCACGCTTGCAATCTGATTCGCATTGATAGTGTTGTCTTATTAATCACATCAGTCTGTATGAGCGAACACGCTCTAATTGGGGGTTCATTAGTTGAAGGGGCTATACCAGTGTGACCGCTGAAAATTTGGGTGATTTTCGGGAATTTTTCGGAAGCCAAGTACTCAATTAAATGTTTCGGAAAATTAAGAATATATTTGGCTATATTTGACCTATATTACATAATTTTTTCATAGAACAATATTGAGATCCAAGCGACTTATGCGCTGCCTTCGGCGGCGCCAAAAAAAGTTCCTCCACTGCTGACATGATTCCGGCCGATTGAGTAGCTGAAACCGAAAAGGAAAAAAATGTCGTTAAACTGGAAGGTATTTCCTGTACAATGACGTAGGATTTTCGAAAAATATCAAAATTTAACAAAATGGCGTAGTTATGAAAAAAAGGTCTGTTTTCGTACCTATAAAATGGTCTTTTTTTCAATGCCAAATCGTCAATTTTCATCCAATCGAAAATATCCTACGTCATTGTAGATCAAATATATTCAAGAGTACTCAGTTCAAATTTCAAGTCAATCGGATAATTGCTCTTTGAGTTACAATGTCAGCAAATTTGAAAAAGCTCATTTCAAGAAAAACGCGTTTAAAGATTTAACTGTCGATTTTTGCAAGATAAAATGATTAGAGATACGGCCTTTAAATTTTTACAGGATATTCTTGAACGTATAAACTGTCGAAAAAGGCAAAAAATCGATTTTATAAAAGTGTCACACTGATAAACCCCCTTAATGTGTTATGCCTAGTTGTAACAGTCAAAAATAGCTCATTTTTGGGCTTTTTACAATAGAAAATCGTAACGATAACTTTCTACAAAAATTAGGTATTTGCAAAAGTATTATTTGCAAAACATAAAAAAATCAAACAGATTTCGTTAGTATACTAATTAATCCTATGATTAAAAAAATTTCCGAAAAATCGAATTAAAAAAATGGCGCGTGTTCAAAGTGAGTCTTGATTTTTGCGAAAAAATTGGCATTTTTCGTTCATCAAATCGAAAATATACATCGGAAAAAAAATCCTTCGAACAAATACTATATTTTTACATTTAGAAATAGCCCTAAAAAATTCCGAAAGGTCGATGCAGCAGTTTTCGAGATATTTGGCTCACCGACTTTAAAACCGTACTTTCAAGAAAAAAGCGTTTAAAATTTCGACGGGCGTCAACATAACACCCTATAATGCTGTCAATGTTGATTTGATCACCTTGAATTTTTCGGGAAACATTTATAAGATAATATACTGTCAAAATATATTGATTTTCAACAAAGTTATTTTTCGACTTTGACAACTGGTCATAACCCCTTAATACTAAGCAAAATTCAGGTAAGTCGCACGGCTTTGTTTACATTGTGCGCAATTAAGAACCTTATCAACTTGTTTTGAAAAGCAGTGACAAGTTTGTGATTTCCATAATAATAAGACAATACAATCGACGTGAATCAGATTGCGAGCATTGAAAGTGGTGGCCATCACTTCGAGCACCTTTCATAGGTCTTTGCACCGTTCTTTTAAATCCATTCTAGGCTAAAACATCGAAATGTCTTTTTTTGATCGATGTTTTCACTAAATCTTGATCGATCATCGTGAAATTTGACGTGTGAACATATTTTTAGTTCCTTGATAAAACTCGGACAAAAAAGTAGTGCCCCCATTCAAAATAATGGAGGTGACCTTGAGATCTCCGAATCGCCTTCACGTGGATGAGCTTCGTAGCCATCACTCGATGACCCCCCTCACACCACGCAACTTTTGTAGGAAAACTTTTCTCCTAAGTCTGATAGGTCGAAAAATATTTCCACTGCTGATAATTGTTGCCTCACCCGGTATATATAAATATATATTGCATCGTAATTTTTTTTTTACATATACATATATGTCTATAAAAATTCCTCACTTTACTTTTTCTCGCTATTAAACTACATTTCGAAGCTGTCGTAGATGTGTAGAAAATCGCGCGGGTGGGTGTGCATGCTGGTGTGCGTGTGTAAAAAAAAGTGTGAAGAGTTATTTTGTTAACGTGGTCCATATCGGGATGTGTAATTGTAAAATATCGAAATACGCAAGATCGTGAAGGTTAGAAAGAAGGGAGAAATCAGGCGAAAGGAAAGCGAAAAAAATCCAGACCTAAGAAGCACTAAGAATAATTTGCGCCGATGAATTAAAGGTCGCCGAAAAGAAATCGAATTGCAGCTGAAGCGCGATTTAACAGTGCACCGTTAGATAAAGACGAGAAAAAAAACAGTCTCAAGAAGTAAAATATAAGATTAGATTAGCAAAGATATAAGAATATATATATATATAAATATACATATATATTTATAAAGGAAAAAATACACGTAAATGTATGAATAATTTCTGTAACGCGAAGGGCCAACGTCGACCTTTGTAATTACTTTCTCTTTCGTGTTTATTATTCATTATTTATTTATTACGGTGTCTTGTCTCGCTATTCCCATAAATGTTGCCTCGTACGAAAAAAATCCATCACCGACCACGCGTGTTGTTTTTCTTTTTTTTCTGTATTTAAGGGGTTAGGCTACTGTAACGATCCGAAAATCAGGGTTATTTGCAGAAATTAATTTTGAAGGAATAAGATGATTGGAAAATCGTTTGGACATTTATTTGTATGTACAATAACAAAGTTGTGTACCAAATTTCATCGATAAATATTAATAATTAAAACAGTTATAAGCAATTTCGTGAAAGATTATTGAACATTAGGGGCTCAACGGTGTACTCAAATTTGGTCACTAAGTTGATCAGAATAAAAAGAAAACGAGTTTTTGCTTACAATAAATAATATTGGCTAAGACTCGAACGAGCTTTTTTTGGTTATCGCGTTTCAATAATCACAACAACAAAATGTTTAATGTTTTGTCCGAATTTTCGAGGAAAAATTACATTGTTGATAACTGATGAAAAAAATGTGAAGAAGAAACGTTGGTCAAGACTGAACTTCTCTTACACTGCATAATTGTACCAAAGTTTAAGTCAATCCGTTCATTAGGTATCGAGAAATCGTGTACACCTCTTTGAAAACCTCGTTTACGTTTTATCAGCAGTTCTATCGTTGCAATCATAAGTTTACCTTCAACCTGCGATTCCTGCACCATATGCTGGACTTTCCTCTTCAACTTGAGTTGCCTCGAGTGACGAACGATTTTTTGTCATTTTCACAGCAGCCTAACCCCTTAAAAAAACATCACATTCATAAACACAGAGCCGAGAATATTCCGCGAAATTTGACTTCATGCTTTTCGTTCGGACCCGTCGAAAAAAGGAAATGTAAATATAGCGACACTTACTGTCGCTTTAGTGAAACGAAAAGAAATAAATCGTATGGAAATTTAAATACGCACGTTTCCAGTGAGCATTTTACTGCTGTCGCGTATACTTCTTTTTTTATATACATATATATACATATATATATATATATATATATATATATATATATATATATATATATATATATATATATATATCTTTCGGCAAAACTCTGAACAAATCGTCGTGGACTTGTGTAGTATCGGAGATCCGCGAGAAAAGAAAAAAACGACGTACAACATACTTTTACGGCGTAGCATGGTAACGACACAACAATAATTATGTATATTCGTGTGTGTTTGTTTAAGATAAATTCCTTGTAATAAAAGTACCAATGTAAGTAATTTAATAAATAATCGTGTAAACACAACCGAGTTGGCTTGTTTGTCTTTGAGATTCCGCAGTCACCGCACATTCGATTTTTTCCGAATTGAATCGGCACGGTTAGAATACTGACAATGAGACGATATCTGTCAATTTTGACAAATTTGTCTGTCCTGCTTAAGCGAAAATGGCGGGGAAACGGATAATGCTTTCTTTCCTGGACCTTTGCTATGGGAAAATAAACGCTTCCGGAATTTCGTTTTTTTCCTTGCGATGTCACGGTGTATACATCGAGCCTACGTAGAACGGGTTGTTTTTTCTTTTCATTTTTATAAAACGTGTTTTTGATAATAACCTACCTTGGTACATAATCTTGAGTACGATATGGCTCGAACAAGGAAAGGTCGCAAAGTGTCCCCCTCCGATTTCGATTAAATTTGGCATGTTTGTAGAATAGGTAAAAATAGGCGACAGGTGATTTTTTTTTATATGAAGTACGATATGAAAAGGTACGATAAGAAAAAAAATCAAACTACAACGTTGATTTTTCGTGTACTATATACATTGAAGATGCGGACGATGCAGACAACAAAGAATTTCGGTAAATATTCACAAGTGGGGCTCCAGCTGTAATTGGCTCCAAACTTTTTTTCACGTGTTCGGGGCTATTCTGCAGTATGAAAATATGTTTTTTATGATGGGGAGGGGAAAAAAATTCTTAATAAAAATTAAGAAAAAATTGCATCGTTCGACATCCACCCAGCAACCCAAACAAACCCACAGACTCACACTTATACCTAAACAAATCCACACACCCACCCACCCAAACCCATGTCATTTAACCCACTTGATGTCACCAAACTCGTTTCCTCCATACCTTTAAAAAAGTAAAAAAAAGCGTTTGGGGGTTGAAATAAAAGTTGAAATTGTCTTCCCCCAACTTAAATATTATAAACAAAGTGCCCTGAAATACACCGACTCGGTACAAAATTTCTAAACCTCTTTTCTAGCTGGAGCCCCACTTGTAAATATTTACCAGAATTTAATTTTGTTTATTGCGAAATTGCAATTTTTTTCCTATGTATCTCTGAGAATTTTTAACCGATTGGGATGTGAATTTGCATACATATAGACGATGGGAAAGTAGCGGATACATGTTTCTTGTTTTTCCGATACCTCATAATTGAGGGGCTGAAAGTGCCCTCCGATTTTTTAGTCAACAGCCCCTCGACATGTACTGCCTTTGAAGATTACAATATAGTCGGTAAATTGTTCGCGCTTACTTATTTAATAACCGTTTCAACTGTACATTTTTTATGGATTATACGTGTTACAATAATGATAGTCATGATAAAAGTGTTTGAAACAAAGGCATTTCTTACACCACGCACCAGAGATAATAGCTGCTTCGCCGCATATATCGCATGTCAGTGCATTTTGTGAAAAGCTAAATCCTACCGGATTTTAGAAGTTTGGTGGTCTTTGTTCTTCGTAACCGCTTATGTACCACGCACATTTAAAAAAAGTTTGTAAATCGTGGAGAAGACAACAGGTTGTGGGTAAGAGATGATAACTTAACAATATTGTCCCTCAAGTGCAGATTGACGTCGTAATTGTACAATATTACTATGTTAGAAAAGTGTATGACAAAGTTTTTCCATACACGGAAGCCATAAACATCAAGGGGCTGTATCATTACCGTTGTACTTACAAAAATTGCTAATTGTAATGTGAACCAATTGTCTACAGAACTAATGAAACTGGTGGAATATTATACCATACGCTGGAATGGTTGAAACTTTAATATCTTTCCCTTGAATAGCCATTTCTTTAAATGCAGCTGGACATTGACCGCTTCAAGAATTCAGAAGTCTTATCAATTTTGGACACGTTTTGGGAATATATACTTCTTGGAACCAATGCTTTAAATGATTAGTCGTCAATTGTCCAGATTTCGAAGCCAATATAAATATATTTTCGGCTCTGAACATAGTTCGTTCCATTCGAGGCCCAAATTTGCCAGTAGGTTCGTTTGAAACGACCAACATAGGTGCCAAAAGCTTGCCACTCGCAGAAATCAAAGGCTATATAGTATAACTGTGTGTTGTCGATGTTTTCGATTGCACCACTGTCTCAATGGAATTCTGTACTTCTTTCGCCAATGTCAGGCCTGTATGTAGCTCTAAATTGAATCCACTAGGATCAGAATTAAGTGTGTTTTCAGCCCCAACGTTGGCTATGTTGACTTTCACCGTTTCTATAAATTCTATACCTTTGTTTTGGAGTGTCAGCGTTTAATAATTGTTGTTTTGTTACATATTTAGTAATCTTCCTTGATACAGTTCGATGTTGGTTTTTGAATGTTTTTGCCCAAGGGGATGCTCTGAAATCTACGGCTGGTATTTCTACAATTTCTCGTGCACGTAAGGCCCATCGAAGATGCCTATCATGGACAAGCAGCTTTTTGTCCAAAGCGTCGATAAGATTGTTCAACGTGTAGTGAACTGTTTGTTAACTTATCTTTGTAGGTACCACTCTTGTTTATACTATGGGCCCACCAGCGTGACTACTGCTCTGATTTCACCTTTCTGAATTTCGTTTGAACAGATGATAATTTTCTATTCCCGTCTGTCCCGGATCTCCAGTAATCTACAGCTCTTGTCTTGTATTCGTAACTCAATTCTTCTACATCGTCCGTATGTACATTTTCATCAATTTTGAAATCTAGGTATCGTTGTACGTGCCAATCTTCTCCACTGTTGTCTTCTATTGTGGCAGCTTCATGAATTTCATTTGATGAAATGAAATCCAAACCAGTATCGGATTCCATTTCGATAGGTTAATCGATCGCTTCTATGATCATGTGTTCTAGATCTTTACTGAACTGTTTTTCTCGTTCGGTGATTGAAGTTCGAGGTCATAGCACTTATCACTATGGATAGAAGTTGAATAATGATCACGAGCTTAACGTATTAGGTGCGCAACTAAGTTCTCGCTGTTTTTTTTAAATGAAAATGCCACTTTATTGTGAAAAAATGGTTACAAATGAATCATTCAAAATATTGCCCATCGCTAGCGACAACTTTTTCCCATCTTTCTAGCAGAGCTCGAATACCGTCACGGTAGAAGTGTTCGTCTTTCGAGGCTATCCATGAATCAAGCCATTTTGAGATGTCTTCATATGAGCGGAATTGCTGATTAGCCAGACCATGTGCCATCGAACGGAACAAGTAATAATCGAACGGCGCAATATCTGGAGAATATGGCGAGTGGCGTAGGACTTCCCATTTGAGCGTTTCTAAGTCCGTTTTAACGGG
Organism: Ophion slaviceki; assembly: GCA_944452715.1. NCBI lineage: Eukaryota > Metazoa > Arthropoda > Insecta > Hymenoptera > Ichneumonidae > Ophion > Ophion slaviceki. The sequence continues at coordinate 18,248,753 of OX101793.1, read as the reverse complement.
TTTGGCAACGTGAGGCCGAGCATTGTCATGCTGTAAAATCACTTTTTCGTGCCTCCGCTCGTATTGTGGCCGCTTTTCACGCAGTGCTCGGCTCAATCGCATCAATTGAGTTCGATACCGTTCCCCAGTGATGGTTTCGATCGGTTTCAACAGCTCATAATAAATAACACCGCCCTGGTCCCACCAAATACACAGCAAAACCTTCGCAGCGTGAATATTCGGCCGAGCCGACGACGTAGAAGCATGACCGGGCAGTCCCCATGATTTTGTTCTCTTTGGGTTGCTGTAATGAATCCATTTTTCATCACCCGTAACGATGTGATGAAGAAAACCCTTCCTTTTTTGCCGCTGGAGCAGTTGTTCACAGGCGAAAAAACGACGCTCAACGTCTCTCGGCTTCAAATCATAAGGAACCCAAGTTCCTTGTTTTTTAATCATTCCCAACGCACGCAATCGCTTGGAAATGGCTTGGCGGGTAACTCCTAATGCTGAAGCAAGCTCTTTTTGCGTTTGGCACGGATCCTCATCGAGCAATGCCTCCAATTCAGCGTCTTCGAAGGTTTTGGCCTTCCTTCACGTGAACGGTCGTCAACATCGAAATCACCGTCTTTGAAGCGACGGAACCAATCACGGCACGTTGTTTCACTTAGAGCAGCATCTCCGTAAACTTTTTGGAGTTCTCGATGCGCTTCAGCCGCAGTTTTCTTCGAATGAAAGAAGAAAAGCAACACTTCCCGCAAATGACGATTATTTGGCACAAAATCAGACATTTTCACACAACCAAAAGTATACGACCGAAAAACAAAATCACTGATGTGTCAAAGCGGTTTGTTTACCATATGTCTAAGCTTGGTTCATGACGTTTTGGTTATGTCACAATCGACCAGCACTTACTAGTGGAGCCATCTCTTGAAAAACAGCGGGAACTTAGTTGCGCACCTAATACATTATTATTCGTGTTTGAAACTCAAAATGTATAACTGGTTCTCCGTTGTAAACTGCCGCAATAATGATGGTTGCTGAATTTATGGCTTGATACGCAATTTATCAGCACACGTACATTCCTATAGCAAAAAGGATAACGACACACCCTATTATTAAACCTACTATCAAACTATAATAAGGCGATCTCAAGGTTATGTCAGGATAGCCACTCTTTGCACCGTAGTCGCTCTTTGCACCTATTTATTTATTTTGTTCATTGGTTGCAATCCAAAAACGTTTCAAGTCGATTTTTTTGTAACTATACAATTGTAATTCAATAGCTTTCCGAAGCACGAAGTTAGTCCGTAATTGCAAAAGTCTTCCTATTTCTGTGCACATATTAGCGGAAAATTGGAGAATAATTGTCATCAGTTATTCACGAATTATTGCAATAAACAATACGCCATTCGTTGTTATATTCATCATTATCATCGTGACCGTCTAGTAGTCGAGAATATAACATGTTTCCCTTTAAACTTTATTTTGATATCGGCCCATTCACGAGTTATGGAAAGAACAAAGTTTTTAAGGGTGCGTTGACCTCTTAAGAGTGGCGTTCCGCCAAAACGACAAAATGATGATAGACTCTTTTGACTGATTGTACTTTCATTGTAACCCATTTTTATTTCTACAAATTTTCGTCCATGCTGCACGGTAAGAACTTTGAACGTTTGTCTTTCGAGAAGGGGGCGGTTGGGGAAGGGCGAGTGGAATTTGCGAACATGCAATCGCGTCATAGAACGAGCTTGTATTGACGTGAATTCAACCCGGAATCGCTAAAGACTTGCTGATTATACGATGCTCTTGGGGAAAAAAAATCGAAGGGTAGTTTCAACCGCTTAATTGAGATATTTGAAAAACACGTATCTGCTACTTTTCCATCCTCTACATCTATGCAAATTTACATCCCAATCGAGCGAAAATTCCCGGAGATACGTATGAAAAAAATGAATTTTTGCAATAAACAATATAAAATTTGTTGTTATGGAACACGGAAAAATAAACGTTGTTGCAATTTGATTTTTCCATATCTCGTACCGTTAAAACGTTATCGACGAAAAACGAAAAACACCCCTATCATCGAGGGTGCGTTTTACCCCTTCAAAATCGGGTTTCGGAGATAAAAAAAAAAACGTATCGCCTACTTTTACTCATCCTACAATCATGCCAAATTTCATCAAAATCCGAGGGACACCCCGCGACCCTGTCAGATTGATTCATGCGAGATTTTGCAATTAGCAATAAATAATTTAAGTGGCAATGTTAAAAAAAATTGTACTTTTTTTTCAACATAAATAAATTAAAACATTTAATGTGTGTGAATAAATTAAAACATTTGAATGTTCAGTAATAAAAAATTATTTATAATAAATAAATTGTATTTTTTTTATTCACGATAAATTAAATAAAAATTCCGTTCAATGTATGATTATAAATAAATAAATATTCCGTCGAACATATATTTCACGATCTATCGCAGTGCAGAAAGTAAAAAATGGCGTTCTCGTTTCTCCAAGTGTCTCCTTTATTTTCTAATAAATAACGTTTATTTCAGCTTCCTTATCGAATCTATATTCACCTATGGTACAAATTCGACACACGAACGTCGCATAACCATTTTACACTCTCAGTCGAACGTTCCGAAGTCTCTGGACGTGTCGCGCAACCCAGCGCTCCATACGATTCAATTTATCGCGAAAACGATTTTTTTTCTACATTTTTCCGCCCTCCCAGCCCGTCCATTCGTGCAATTTCCGAAATCACATCGGCGAGTTCGAACGGTCCAAGCGGCGCCGACGTATTGCCATTATCCATTTTTTCCCAAGCACGCACACGAGCACACCTTGCGCCCGGTTAGTTTGAACGGCCGAGAAAAACTGAATTTCGTCTCCGGTGATAAAATTTTCGTATAGTTTTCCCTCCGGGGCGAACTTTGGTTGCGACTCAGCGTCTTTGTGTCCTCGGAGTGAGTATGAGAAATCTCGTATTCGTGCGCGACAGCCGATCGGAAATGCGCGGCGAATAGCTTTTCGCGTCTCGCCTGAGACGGGAGATTCGAACGTGGACGAAAAAAAGTACCGGTCGTGAATCATCGGCATCGACGAATCAACGAGTCGCGTGGAAAACTTTTTCAGAATATCAATACCTTCTGGAAATGTTTGTCGCGGCCGGTACACGCTCCGGACAAAGCATCGCTCCCTTTCTGAGATCACCGATCGGCTCTGCGTATCGGCACTTGCGGCGAGAAATAACAGCGGCGAAAGGGGCGCCCTCTCGTCGCGCAGGCACGCGTGCTCGGCGCCCCGATGGAACGGAAGCCGCGAACGAATCGATGCCATTTTCGTCACGAGGGATCATCACAGTGGGCGTTATATGTTGCACGGTTTGACGTTCGTTCCTTGCCGGTTGTAGAACAATATGTAAGCGTTGCTGAAATCCTCCTCCTGTGGCTTTTGTCTACTGGTCGATTCGTCGTTGTAATAATGCCAGACGTCCGTCCGAGGATTCTTCGCGTAGGCCGTGTAGTGACCGGCAGAGACTCCTGCGACCGAAAAAATCGAATCAAACGTGTATAGGGTGTCTCAAAATGGCCTGACATTTTTATTTATTAATAAAACGTATTATTTATTTGTAAAGTACGAATATTTTCATTTTAATATAGGGTAGAGCCACTATAGAGTACGCAGTGCTTTTAACTGTTTTATTTTTTCCTGTTTTGACAACACCACCTAACCTGTCAGTGGCATATCTCATGTCGAGGTGTTGGGCAATTTTATGATTAAGGATGTATGGCAGCTACTGCAGAGTCGTTACAGAACTGATTATGCAATTTGCAAAAATCGCATTTAAAGACTAAATAAAATAATTGTAGTATTCATTGAAGCTAAAAAGGAGATTTACCACAGCTCAAAGTAAAACATGCGGTACAGAAAGAAGAATTTTCAATTTTTAACTGCAAATTTAGTTGCTGATTTGATGTACGTTTTCCCTGACGTTGTCGTGGTTACGACATACGAGCTAAAGAAATACGAAAACGGTCCCATTTAACTCGCAATATCTCGCAAAATATATGGGCACATGTCGATTTTTTATTTTTACCGTATCATGCATATTACAGCGATACCGCACAAAAGTTTTCTTTACAAAAGAGTACTCCGGAAATACCTTTTTTGCCAATGTAAAGGGAATTTTGGACGTACAGTCCTATGTTCCCCGTGTTAAATGACCCAACTTTGAATTCGTTTATCTCAGCATTCACGTGGGCAAATTTTGTTTTTTTAATCTCAAAAAGTTCTCGATATTTTCCTTTACAATATCAGTGAGTTTCAATTCGAACAGTAGTAAATAACTTAGTTGCCATACATCCTTAATAATAGATTTTCGATGTGTTTCATCTTATTTTTTAACAATTTTAAACACGTTTTGCAAGGTTTGCGATTATTTTGCACCCGACGAATGTTATTACACTTGAAATTTGTGATCCAAAATTTGTTTTTATTGAGAGGTTATGTCACCGATTTGCTTTCTTACGAAAATTGGCTGTACTTCTGAATAGCTGTTACCTCCGATTTGGCTGAAATTTTGCACAGATGATCCATTTAATGGATAAAGTCATTCCCCAAAGGGATTTTTGGCGCATTCCAATAGTTTACCAGATACCGAATTTGTTTGGGTTTGTTCAGGTTTTTTTTGTTTTTTGTTTTGTTTGTTTGTGTTACCCCTGCAGTATAGATACACTTGCACTATTCCGCTCTCATGCGCACTCTTAGCTTCTATGAAAGGTTCTCACTGCGCACTCTTTGCAACACAGCACCCTAAGAGTGCGCACGGGACGAGTTCTAAGTTTAAGCCTTTATAAATATTTTTCGAGATTGTTACTCAAGATTTATATTTAAAATGATGTTCCTAAATTACCAATGTTTAATTTAAATAACAAGTACAAAGTGTGTTATCAAAATTGATTTTTCTAGAAATAAAAGTTTATAAAGTGCGTACTATTTGCTGGCTTTATCCTAAGGTACAAACGTGGAGGTTATGGGTGGAACACAATATCCGATAAATAGCCGCCTCGTCCCTGTTTGGAAACGTTCATTCGTTTGCAAACGCAAAATTTCGTCTTTTGGCGAAATTTTCAATAACACTTTGGCATAATTGCGGACTAATTTCATTAATGGTGCGTCCAATTGCGTCAATCGTACGATCTTGGTGGCCAATAAACATCGCCGCGACGCGAGATAACACGACCATGAAACTTCGTCTGCGATAACTGTATTCTTTCGCCCGCAGTGTGGCAGGTTGCGCCATCTTGTTGAAAGAATATATCTTCCAAGTCCATGCCGTTTATGCCATTTATCGGATATTGTGTTCCACACATAACCTCCTTGTTTGTACCTTATATTAAAATAAAAATGTTCGTACTATTTATGTAAATAATACGTTTTATTAATTCACTAAAATGTCAGGTCATTTTGAGGGGAGGGTAGGGGTATCAGCGCGAAAAAAAAACACTTTTTTGCGAATTTTTTTCATCTATATGGATAGAGTAAATTTATTGAAACCTTTTGTACATTGTTAAGTGTCATTTCAAGAACATTCCCTGAAATTTGTACGCGAAAATATCCACAAACAAGCCGGTGCCGCGTTTTTTCTCAAAACCACTTTTTCAAAGCCCGTGTTCACTGCCATTTGAAAACTACATGACCGATTTATTTCAAACTTGGTACACACTTTCAACATATAAAATACCTCCCCCCAACGGTTAGTTTGAGATTTTTTTTTACATTGAGGGGGTTTTCCACCCCCAAAATGGCGGAATTTTTCGTGAAAAATAGCACTTTTCACTTTACATGACCACCAAAAATTTAGAAATGAAAAAAAAATTATCAAAGACCGTTGGGGGGAGGATTTGATGATACTTTAACTAAATTTCAATGGTACTTGATTTCAGATCATTTCTAGCTGAGATACAGTGAACACCGCAAATCGTGTTTTTCCAAAGGCGTGCTTGGAAAAGCTTTGTTTAGGTTTGTTTGTGGATATTTTCGCGTACAAATTTCACGGAATGTTCTTGAAATGACCCTTAACAATGTACAAAAGGTTTCAATAAATTTACTCTATCCATATAGATGAAAGAAAATCGCAAAAAAGTGTTTTTTTTCACGCTGAAACCCTTACGCTTCCCTTAAGACCTGACATTGGCTAATGTGAAAAACCTCGAAACGCGTGTCTCTCATTTGCGCGAACATCGCGCTACCCACCTCCGAAGTGGCAGACGCAGGCGTAGAGATCGTACGAGTGTCTTCCGACGCTGAGACCGCCGAGGGGAAAAGTCACCTTGTCGTCGAGTTTCATACTCACGCATTCGTAAAACACGAATCTGCAACAATTTGGAGATACAAGACGCCTGATTCTTCGTACATTCGCTTTAGTGTGGAATCCGAAGGGGCTCTTACCTCTTTAGGTAAACTATGAGGAACATGGGGTAACGGTGCACCGTAAGTGTCTTCGTTGCGCACTGATTTCTCTCGCACTTTGGACAGAACCATGGATTGTGCTCGTCCAACATTTCGCTGCAAACCGTGAAGAACATGCTCAGCCACAATCTTGGATGACAATCGCGCAGTAACGAGGACCGAGTAATCGACACGGGCTGGCGAATCACGTACCTTTGACTAAACGCCTGAAGGCAATCGTAGAGAGACAGAGGATGATGAGGACGCTGCTTGCTAACGCTGATGTGATCGATCGGCGGAACGATCGTTGGAACGTTTTCCGTGTAACGAACGGCGAGCGTGTCGCCATTCTGCAGAGCTACCATGCCGCTCTCCGGGACGCTGCAGCCCGTACAGTGAGCCGTGTACATGCAACGCGAGCAGTGATGACCCTGGCGAGATACAAGACAAACGCTCACGATTTAGCTGTGTCAAGGGCAACTACCGAATGCTAAAAATCATGATTGTTACGCATTATTGACTTGGACTAATAATTAATTTTTCCTCAGTCGCCTGGAATGTTGCCAAACTTGAATATTGCGAACGCGATAATAATCGGAACTGCCACTTTCACGCTAGAATTTTAAGGTCTTAGCGTAACGGGTATAAAATCATGTGGGAATTTAACAATTTTTTTCGTATGAAAAAGTGATTTAATCATAAAATTAATTACACATCTATTTAATATGAATAACAAGCTATTCGAATTTTTTTTTCGGTGTACAAAATGGCCGACTACTCGACACTTCTCGCAACAGTTTTTTTCCAATTGGCGTGACAAATAACCTCAACAATTTTCACTCGATTCACTTCAAATTTGAAAGTTATGTTCCTAATTGCATTTCGCAGAAAAGTACGGAATTTCTGATTAATCGAAAACTTTTCATTTTATGAGCAGTTTATGAGCAGTTATAACGAAATTTTTCACTGAAGATTCAGATTTTAACTTCAAATACCTACAACTTTTGAATAAAACAATATTTTTTAAATTCTGTACGTACTTCTCTAGGTATTCTAATGTAGATTGACGGGAATTTTTGTTTTTTGTTCTATGTCAAACATTGTTGATGCTAAATGTCACGCCGCGGAACGCCTAAAAGAAAAAGATAGCAAAAGAAAATATTAGTAGTCGGCCATTTTGTGCATCGAAAAAAATATATATGTATTTTCTAACAGCTTGATATTCATACAAAATAGATGTGTAATTAATTTTACGAGTGAATTACTTTTTCATACGAAAAAAATGGTTAAATTCGCACGTGATTTTTTACCCGTTACTGTGGCCTAAGGCCTTAACGCGTCATACGCTGTTGGAAATTTAAAAAAATCGATTTTTTTATTGCATTTCCAGAATGTACAAATATGTGAGTATATTCCCTGAAAATTTCAAATCGATCCAGCGAATATTCTCGGAAATACACACATATTTGTAAGGACGCTCGGAGCGCGTCTCCGAGCGTCCGAGAAACTTCAAACGCGTTTTTCTCAAAACGGTGTTTTCAAAGTCGGTGAGCACGATTTCTCAAAAACGGCTCAACCGATCGGTCTGAAATTTTTACACAACCTTGTCAGATATATTCTTCGGGTATTGATCGAAGGAATAAAATTTCCGATGATTATTTCTATTTTTTTTAAACGATTAAACGAAAAAAAATTGGTCGGAAATCGAAATTGTTTCTTTCCGGAGCCACCATTTTGTCAAAAATTAAAATTTCGACTATTCCTTTGATCAATACCTGGATTCATCTATCCCCTAAAAGAATCTTTTTGGTTTTTTCATTTTAGATAATCCAAACCGGAGCTACTTTGCCCACCGCCGGACACTTTTTTTTCGGGGACCTCCAGGAGACTTCCTACAGGATCTATGGTAATGAATATTTTTGAAAATAAAAATGCCAATATAAAGCTAAAAGATGCCACTACACTGCCTAATACTTTTCCTTTTGCCCAAATGAAATCCTTTTCCAGAAAAAATGCGTGAAAAAACGACTTTTTTGGCCTTGCAACTGCGTATAACGCCTGAAACGTAATTTCTCACGGGGGATGTGGCAGTCTTGCGAAGATAGGAGAGAAAATTATCGTGTTGGATTGAAAGAGCCCTGTACCCTGATTGTCGACGGGACAAGGAGGATTATCGATCCAGTCTTTTTCTAGGAGTTTGCTCGTGGTAATTACGAACAGTGCGTGATAAATACCTCAACGAATACATTCTCCATGAACTTGTCATATAGCGACAAGTCGATCATTGCTGGCGTTACTCTCCTCACTATTCGGGAATGTCACAAATGTTTTTGTTCGAGGGGGTTTGTAGAAATTAAGTTTGAAGTTACTGTGAAAATTTCAAAATTCTCGTTCGTTTCTTGAGGCAACTCAAATTCGAGAGGAAGGTCCAACATGGTTGTTACGCATTATTGACTCACAAATTCCCCGACTTTTCCAGGTTTGCCACACAGGTTTAGCAAATATTCCAGGGACATTGGGGCCAAATAAAGAACATAATTTTTTTTAATCAAATAGCTGAAAATGTCAAATATTAAAATAAATTTTTAAATAAAAAAGGAAATTCGTAAAATAAATTAATCACTAGAGTAAAAGAAAATTAAAAGAAAGTACAGAACCTGTTCTTTATTATAAACAGTTTTTTTACGTTGGTGCGAATAAATAAATAAAAAATATAAACAATTTATACAATAATAATTGTCCGATTGTGTATCGACAAATCGAATGCAAATGTATAGAGCTTTAGAGTAAATTAGTTTTTAGTTTTCAAAATGTTCAATGTTTGCCACTGACACAACGTTTCTATTTTATACAATGAAAAATAATATAAATATTCAAAATATACAAAATAATTAATTTTTATACTTTTCAGTTTTTAGACGATTTTATTTTTTGTAATTATGCAAAAAGTGAAGTGTGAAAAAAATTCCAGACAATTTTCCGAATTTCCTGAATTTTTCCTGATTATTCAAGAATGAAATAAATTCACCGAGTTTTTCCAGTTTTCCATACGCGTAACAGCCACGAAAATAATGTCGAGTCGAGGAATTCAACGAACCTGCCCCGTCACGAAGTGCACCGTGTAACTTTCCTCCTGCGGAACGACGCGTTTCACAGCCTCGTGAAGATCCTTGGCGTTGAGCCTCGACGGTAATTTGAGCAAATGCGGATACCCGAAGAGTTTGGTGCTTTTGCGATTGTTGGTCGCCTCGTTGGTGTCGTGTCGGAGAACGAGAGGTACGTTTAAGATTCTCACTGCCGGCCTTGGCCTGCCCGTCTGATCGATCTTCGTGAACGACGAGGACACGACGCACGTCGAGCACACCGGACACGTGCGAGGCTCCGTTTGGGTCTTGAAGTAGTTCTGTTGGGTAATACGTACTGCTCTCTCAGTTCTCACTTTAGCTTATTTCACAAATGCCATTGGGAGCCTTTAGTCTGTCGACGACCAGGCTCGGTTTTTCGCTATGTACGTGCATTACTTTGCAACGCGTCCGAACGATCATGATTCATGTGTTTTTTTTGTCTTCTATCAACGAATGAAACAAGCAACGATTGTCAAACGGGATCAATCGATAACGAGAAGATAAGGGGAGAAAGAAAACTCAAAAAGCAACAAAAGCAAATTTGTGAAACAAACTAACGACGCGAGGAAAATAATTAACGGGCTACATGTACCTCGGTAGGTAAAAAAAATTGCATTTTCCAGAAATATTTTTATTCGATAGTATCAGCTCTTTGCTATATTCCCCAAATTTCGAACTTTAAACGCATTTTCTCGAAACACTGTTTTCAAAGTCGGTGGCCATATCTCGAGAACCACTTGATGGATTGTTTTCAAACTTGCATAAAATACTATGAGAAGCATTTAAGGGGAGGGTAGAGGTTTCAACGTGAAAAAAAAAAACACTTTTTTGCGAATTTTTTTCATCTATATGGAGAGTAAATTTATTGAAACCTTTTGTACATTGTTAAGTGTCATTTCAAGAACATTCCGTGAAATTTGTACGCGAAAATATCCACAAACAAGCCGGTGGCGCGTTTTTCTCGAAACCACTTTTTCAAAGTCCGTGTTCACTGCCATTTGAAAACTACATGACCGATTTATTTCAAACTTGGTACACACTTTCTACATATAAAATACCTCCCCCCAACGGTTAGTTTGAGATTTTTTTACATTGAGGGGGTTTTCCACCCCCAAAATGGCGGAATTTTTCGTGAAAAATAGCACTTTTCACTTTACATGACCACCAAAAATTTAGAAATAAAAAAAAAATCAAAGACCGTTGGGGGGAAGATTTGATGATACTTTGACTAAATTTTACTGGTATTTGATTTCAGATAATTTCTAGCCGAGATACAGTGAACACGCAAATCGTGTTTTTCCAAAGGCGTTCATGGAAAAGCTTTGTCACCGGCTTGTTTGTGGATATTTTCGCGTACAAATTTCACGGAATGTTCTTGAAATGACACTTAACAATGTACAAAAGGTTTCAATGAATTTACTCTATCCATATAGATGAAAGAAATTCGCAAAACAGTGTTTTTTTCACGCTGAACCCCCTACCGTTCCCTTAAAAGTCGTTGACGGTCTTCCATATTAAGGGGTCTTCTCACTTTAGACACTAAAAAAGGCTATTTTCATGAATTTTTATATAGGTTTATATTACAGATATTGATATAAAAGTTCTTACACTTAATAAATACACTTTCGGAATGCATTTAAAATTTTGTTTTATCTATTTATGTAACTCAAACAAAGTTCAAACGCGCTTTTATCGAAACAACGTTTTTCGACGGCTTGTTGATAAAATCTTCGAATCGACTGACCCGATCCTTATGAAATTTTAACCACATATTCTTTACAACTATAGTTATAGTGCAAACCAAGGATTTTTAAAATTTTGATATTTACTATTTGTTTTTTGCCGGAAACGGTGAAAAAAGACGTCTATTTTTTTTTTCCGAAAAATGTCCGTCATTTTGTTATTTTTACATATATCAAAAATCGTATGATATGCGAATCGTATGATATGCATCTCCGAGATTTCATCAACAGTGCAGACCTACAATTTTGTTAGGACATTTGTTTAACTACCATTTTCGTCTATAAATCGTGACTTAAATGAATCATTTTTTTTTAAATGTATTTCGGAGGTGTTTTTATAAAGTGTAACAACTTTTATATCAATGTCTATAATATAAACCTATCAAAAAAAATCATGAAAATATGAGAGGTACCCTTAAAATCAATCTTCATTTTTTAATAGTTACGTAAAAATGACGACCTTTTCCATAAATTTTGCATGCTCGAGTTTCAATTCGTCAAAATCGTCAAAAAATCGACGATCATCAACGACTCGTATTTATTGTTAACGTGAATAAACCGTTTGGTTTTTAGATTTCGAACGGATCGTTGGAGCTCTGGAGTGTCCACCGCCAAACGTCGCGGAAAAAAATGTCCATGATCGGCCGGCGGTAGGGCATGCAAAACCGGATGAATCTCAATACCAGTAGTGAGTTTCGGTATTGGCGTCTAATACCGGGATCTCGGTACTCGTCCCGGTTTTTATAAAAGGCGAGTCGTTGGGTGGTGGTTTGATAAATTGCGCACCAAGCAAAAAACTGCAGGAAGGGCATAAATACACAGAGAACAGCAAAAAAACAATGTCATCCAAATGAAACAAAACAAAATGATTATAACAGTTTTCATCACAAAAATTCTAATTTTGAACAATCAACATTCATGAAAGGTGACTTTTAGGTAAATAATATTTTACTTTCCTCTCAGTCTTTGTCTTAAGGGGCCTCTTTGAAAATTGAAAAAAAAATTGAAAGCAACCAAGACTTGAAAAAATCGACGATAATAAGCAATCAGAAGGGATTTTGTACGGTGCAGGAATTGCCGATTGAGTTTAGATAAGAGTTTTTGAAATTTGAACCACATATTGTAAACATGATTCGCAACAAGATGACCCTCGATAGTTTAAAAAATTTTATTTTTGCTCTTTTTTGCAAAAAAACTGCGAAAAAAACGCGTTTTTAAAATACTTTTTTCGTTTTTCATCTGTCATTTTTTTTACTTTTTGATAAAACTTTATATCCGACGATCATTTTGTAGCTGGTGTCATACCGAATCTAATGGACTTTGATTTTTTTGTTTCAGACAAGCCGTTGCCGAGTTGTGATCGAGCTACCTAGCCCACCTATTTTTGAAGCGTTACGTTAAACTATAGTTTTTGTACTTAAAAATGAATAAAAAAGAATTAAATTTTTTTTAAAATGAATTTCATGACTATTTATCAAGCCCCAAAAACTTTCATATTCATATCTTTTATAAAATCCTCAAAAAAAAAATCGCGAAAATAGCCTTTTCGTGGCTCCAAAGTGGACTGGCTCCTTAATATTGTGAAGTTCTAATCAGTCCTTCTTAGCATCGGTAAAGAATAAAATAATAATAATTACTTGGTTAAATATTTTTTAAACCTTTATGTTTCGTCTTTATATCAGAATACAGTATTTGAGATCAGTTAGTCCAGGTAATCAAATTCCCAAACAGTACTCATAATTACAGAAATAAAAATTTTTTTTTTAAATTACTTCATGTCAGTAATTTTGAACGTAAGTACCCGTACATCATGACTTCAATCCATAATTGACCTAAGTAACCCTTATTGGGCCTGAAAATTGGGTCCATTATAGGGTTTTGCTCAATACCGGTGTTCCGGTATCAGAGGCGCCAATACCGTGGTTCTAATACCGCTAAAATTCATCCGCGATCCCGCTTTTCATGCCCTATCCGGCGACCATGTTTTTGTTATTTTTCTGTATTTTTTGGTGATTTTTTTTAAGGCTCTCAATACATGTTAACCTTTGTGTTAAAAAAATGCGTTTCTTTTTCACCAACCGTTTTCCAGGGAGAAAAAATTGGAATTTGGCCATTTTTTTCGGGCCTCTAGGTAAATGTAGCCCCTTAAGCGAAACTGCGACCGCATTCGTCAAGCATGAAAGAATGGAAGATGGAGATAGGACCTTTCTCAATTGGCTCTGGTTGGAGTTGAAGAATCCCTCAGGTATACGGCAGTGTCAGACTAGTCTGAATTGAGTTCCGGACGACGAGCGTCCGGCTCGGCAGATTATACTTAAATGGCGGGTCACGCGAGTTTCCATCTCGAAGATTTGCCACCTCCGCTCCGTGAAACGGAGCATCCCCGGCTATTGGGCAAACTTGAGCTTTTTCTGGTTCCCACGCGCATTATTACAAAGCCGTCCGGCTGGAACGTTTATCGACCTTATCTCAGACCTTCCCGAGGTAGGAAAGACGTTGGCAACCAGGTGCCCCGCGCGTGTACCCCAACTGCGAGATTGACACTGCCGTTTTCATCATTGGGAATGATAATAATAACATTTTGCCAGCCTCGCAATGATAAACTTGTAACAATTGATGTTGCTTTGTCACAACAGCTTCATAGGGGAATGATAATGAATGAAAGAGTGAATTGACGGCAGCTTTAGCATTGATGTTCGTATCTTCGTTGGATTATTTCGAGAATAAATGAAAATTCTACAAATGTCGGTTGCAGCTTCTTTTTCTGTTTGAGGAGTTTAAAAAGAAACGACACACGACAACGCCGGTCACTAAATCCCGAGGACGTTTTCGAAACTCTTTTCGAAAACGGCTGGACCCAATTACTTGAAACGTTCACAGTGGACGTTTAAGGAGGTACACTAGCTTCAGCAAAATGGTGATAGATCAATAAAATTTGGTGAATATATTCTTTAGTATTATTCATGTAGATACAAATTTTTTCAGATTTTTTGGTTGTGCCGTTTTGTTACAAATAATTCACAAGCGTTTATTCTTATACCCGGAATATATACCTATATCTATAAAAACCCTATGCTTATACACGTGAACTTCAATGTTCAATTATTCGATAACGGCACAATGAAAAAATCTGAAAAAAATTGTATTGACATATATAATACTAAAGAATATACTCACCAAATTTTATTGATCTATCACCATTTTGAAATTTGACCATGGTTTAGCATGGCAACATTGTATGAAGCTGGTGTACCTCCTTAAGGCCGTATGTACACTTGTGATGGTCGGAAAAATGGAAAAAAATGTCAATGCATATTCTTTAAGTACAATATCTCAAGAATATTCTCACCAAATTTCATAAAGATCGGAGCATTAGATTCGCAGTTATAGATATTTTAACCGCGCAAGTCGCGTGTTACGCTTACTTTACATTACAAGCAGCAAGCGCAAGCAGCCACAAGAGAAGGAAGAATGGCTCGTAGCCAGTATCAAATCAATGTTTTAGAGGCTGCAGAGGATGCAGAAGGATTACTGTATGGCCCTGGAATCGACGACCCCATGTTAGTATGAATAAATTAACTTTAAATGTAAAAACAGGGTGTCTAATTTTGACCAGAACTGAAATTGCATGACATTTAAGGATTTTTAAGGCAAGGAATGGGGATTTTTTTATGACTCTTAGTATGACTTTCTGGCATAGAAGTATACTTAATGATTCTACAGTGCGACCGATTTTCTAAATTTTTATATTTTTATTTTGCTCTTTCAAACAGATGTGTGTTGTATGCCAATAAAAAGTATACGGAATAAACGAAAAGTCACCAAACTGTACAATTCCATATATAGTAAAAAATGTGAGACAAACATAATTTCAAGATTGCTGCAAAGAAATATATTTTGGGAACATCTCGAAAAAAATTACATACATTTAGGAACTTTGAGTAATATCATCTAGTCGCTTTACACGAATAACAAAGAAAAATTAATATATGTTGAGATAACGCATCATTTTCTTTTACTTTCTTCTATTTTATTTTCTATCGATTCGATATTCGCTTCTCTATCGACAAGTACCACAAAGTTAGTTCATATTGAATTTAGACTCAACGATAATTTGGTAGGGTATAATAATTCAGGTAGACTGGTAATTTTTCATAACATTTCATGACTTTTTCAGGGTCGAGTGTAATTTCATGACATTTAAGATTTTTCATGACTTTTCAGGTCAGTAGACACCCTGAAAAGAAACATACTTGAATATTAAACGCGATTATCTCAGAATCGTATTTTTTGAGAAACACCTTTGCGGTGGACACGATTACTAAAAAACTATTAAGGGGCCGGTCCACTTTGAGCATTTCCAAAAATCGAAAGCAAGCAAGACTTGAAGAAATCAACGATGGTGAGCGATCAGAAGGGACTTTGTACGGTGCAGGAATTGCCGATTGAGTTTAGGTAAGAGTTTTTCATAGTATAAACTTCAAACGCGTTTTTCTCGAAACAACGTTTTCAAAATCTAGCTCCACCGTATCTCTAAAACTAATAAACCGATTCTCTCAAAATTTGAACCACACATTGTCAACATGATTTGCAACAAGGTTACCCTCGATGGTTTTAAAATTTTGATTTTTACTCTTTTTTTTGCGAAAAACTGCGAAAAAACGCGTTATTTTTTTACTTTTCCGTTTTTCATCTGCCATTTTTTTATTTTTTGATAAAACTTTATATCCGAGGGTCATTTTGTAGCTGGTGTCATACTGAATCTAATGGACTTTGATTTTTTTGTTTCAGACAAGCCGTTGCCGAGTTGTGATGGAGCTACCTGGCCCACCTATTTTTGAGGCGTTACGTTAAACTATAGTTATTGTACTTAAAAATGGATAAAAATGAATTAATTTTTTTTAATGTATTTCACGACTTTATTTATCAAACCCAACAACTTTTGTATTCATATCTTTTGTAAAATCCTTAAAAGAAATCGCGAAAATAGCCTTTTTCGTGGCTCCAAAGTGGACTGGCCCGTTAATTGCCAGGGAAAAAAAACTACTCTTCCGATATTTCTGATTTTGAAGAACAGATTTTCTTGCGACACAACTGTATTCGAAACGGGTTTAAAAACGATGTTTCGGTTGAGCTAAGCGCGAATAAAACATAAGTCGCTCTTAGCCACCCTAGAAACTCGCATTTTGACACTTGAATAATTGCATTCTGTGATAAAATAACTCACAAAAGCCCCGAAAGATATCGCATAGGTAATTGTTGATAATTGTGATAAAACGCGTGTGACGATGCTGAAGTTTGCATCGTTGGACTGCAACGAATTTCATTTCTTTCGGTCGATTTCGCCTACAAAAGTCCTTCGACCATTTTTTAAGATTTTTATTTAACGATCTTCATTATAAATCTATAAAAAAAAGGTCGCTTGTAATAATAAAAATATGGAAAATAAAATGTGAAACGGACCTTTCGTTGCGTTCCAACGATGCAAACTTCGACACCAGTGTGGGATCAAGTTAAAAACCGACCGTGTACTACACGTCAAACAAGGCGAACATTTCTCAGCGTGTGTCGTTCCATCTTAATTCCCTCGGCCATTTTACACAACGGAGAAAGAACCGTCACCGATACGTTGTCGTGCGAAAAAAGAAACGAAGTAATTCTCACCTCGATGCAAGGATCGCACATGATGCAGTTACAGCTATTGCCGCTGTGTCGTTTGAGATCGCCGTCCAATTCCTCGAGGCATATCGTGCACGGTCCTATTTCCTCGCCCGCACTGGCGCCGTTCTGACAGGGCTCGCTCTCCGGGACCCGATCGCCGCCGCCCTCCTGCGTTGTCGCCGTGTACGCGTCCGGCGGATCCGAAAGTTCGAAAGCGTATATCGAACGATTCGTGTCGTTCACGTATCGCAGCAGAGAATTGTCATCCTTCGAATAACAAACGAGAGTTAGGCAATTTCTTCCAGCCGCGGGCGAGGCTGAGCGATAACAATAAAACTGTGAAAAAATATGCGCGATTCTCGAAGGGTTTGTTTTCCGGTGGGACGTCGGAAAGGGAAAACAGCTGGTGTAGTGTTCAATGGAATGTAGCCTCGTGACTTGGTCTTTACGTTACGAGGGTGTTCTTCCAATGTGTTGATTTGGGAGGGTAGTATCGATGGCTATCGACTCTGCACGATATACCACCTTCTTGACCCTCCGTTAAGGGGTGAGGTGCAGTCAGAATTTTCAAAAAATCGATTTTTTTTACATTTTCTTGAAATATGTTTCGAAAATATTCCCTGAACATTTCAAGTCAATCCGATGGATAGTTTCCGGGATATCCCACAATTAGTGAACGGGCGTCGGTTCCCATGGCAGGCAGCGGCTGACAAACGCGCAAACGATAATACCCGGGAAGGCAGAATGCTTCGAAGACGACAACAAATTGATATTTTGGAAGCTTCCACATCGGCAAAAGCCCTATTATATGGGCCAGGAATTGATGATTCGATGTGAGTAATTTTTTAATCAGTATTTCTATACATAAATCAAGTGTAAAATTGGAAAACTCTTTCAGAAATTTTCAAAAATTTATTACTCGAAAACTATGAACTTTGGCAAAATGTTATAAAGAATACTTTCGTTTTAAAATTGCCCAAAATGTTTAAAAAATAATTCATCCCGAAAAACTTTAATTTTTTGAAAAATTGTTTTAACAATTGGCTATAAACAATTGAATGCTCGACTTTTCGGCAAAAAGTGTGATATTCGGATTCAGCGGATCGAAATACATAAAAAAAAGTTTAGCTTCATCCATCGAGTTCAAAATTTTACGAACATATAATACCGTATCCACATCGAAAAACTTTAAAAGTGTTTTTCCCGAAACTATGTTTTTCAAGTCGGTGACCACTATAATTCAAAAACCACTCGATGGATTTTGATGAAATTTGGTGTGCTTATTGATAGCATTAAAAACTAGTCCTTAAGCGAAGGCTTTTCATTTTTGTTGAAAATTTATATATTTTTTTTAACAATAAACGAGCGATTTTTTGGTCGAAAATCGAAAGTTATCTGTCGGAAGCCGCCATTTTGTTAATTAAAAAAAATAGCTTCGATTAAGGACTAGATTTATTGTTAAACTAATGATTTTTTTTGGTTTTTTAATTTCAGATGATCGAGTAAAATTTTATGATGGTCACCGCAAAGCACTGCATGCCGTAGGGGGTCCGACAAACATTTTCCTTTGAAAATTTGTACAAGTCAAGTTGAAATATAACATAAAAAGTCTGTGTAACCACTTTTGCAAAACAAACTTAATTACTAGAAATTTTTTTATTGAAAATGCTCATTTTTTCACACCTCTGACTGCATCTCACCCCTTAAGGTAGTCCTATCGCTTCACACTAGCGATACCACTGATCATACTTGAGACTTGTACAATTTACATTTTTAACAAACGCAAAAAAAAGTTAATAACTAAATTTTCCATGTTTAAAGTGTTGAATGAATATTCACATTTAATTAGAAAAATGAAAAAATAGTTATTCCAACGATTCGCGCAAGGTCTCTAGGTTTGATATTTGGAAGTATTGGTTCTATCCTTCACAAAAATACGCAATTTTAATATTTCTTTTCTCTGTAATTAGGTCGATGAACGACCCTGAAATTTTACAGAGAAGATTATTAATATATGTAGTGAAGTTCAAAAAAAAAATTACGAAAATCCTATGGATTGAAGCTTGGCGATAGGATTACCTTCATTTCCGTAAAATAAATCACCGATCCATAGCCGAAATTGAGAAAGCCGCGTTAGGAAACATTTTCTAAAAATCGTAGCCGCACGGATCTCGTTAAAGGAGGTCGGAGCGGTCCATTTGAGTCAAATGACAATTTATGAATGTTTTCTTCAATGAACGTCAGAAAATATGCATACGCGGTATATATACATTCTGTAGATGCTAATTTTTCGCAAAATATATAATTTAATGGCAAAATTACGCATTTTTATATTTTTATTACATGAATAAAAAAAACTTTAGTGTTACTACCAACTTGAGAAAGTATAAAGTTATTGATGATTACTATGAAGAAACTGCGTCAATGAATGTTTTATACAACTCAGAATTAAATTTTGATTCCTCTTTAAAAACCTCAAAGGATTTTTTTTTATATTTCAAAAAAAAATTATGATCTTTTTCATGCAAGTACGTATTTTTCAACGCATCTCCCACTCTGAACAAATGTTTGGGCACTTAATTTTTGTTTTTCTTAAAAAATAAATTTTAGGCCATAAAATGAGGATCATTGACTATAAAAAACGTCTCCACAAAAAAATACATATTTACCGAAATCCAACGATCTAAAAAACGTCTGGGGTCCGATCGACCCCATATGCAGTCAGAGGTTCGTGACGGAAGTGTGCAGTCGAAGGGTTAATGAAGTAAAAATTAAAAAAAATCGAAACAACTCCATATAGTCTAGACAATAACATATATATATATTTTTTTTTCATCGTTAATTGTGGCTAACGCTCCAACCTCCTTAAAACTCACGATAGGCCATTCATGTGAACAAAACTTACCAGTATACGAGCTATGTGATTTTCAAGAACTTCGGCGAGGGCAACATTGCCCGTCGGCACGTTCTCTTTGCCGAGTGTCTTGAGCAATTCCTCCTTGAGCTTGCCAATCCTCGACTGCTTGTTGAGCGACACTACGCATCTTACCGGTGGGCTATTGTCGGCTGGTATGTACGTCACGGTCAATTGTCGTTCCATCGCGTGAGGCAACGGCACCGACAGATACATGAACGGCTCGTACGTGACGGACACGTGTTTGCAAACTGCGCAAACTACCTGCAATTTTAACGTACGATTGTAACGACAACGTTTGCGCATTCTTATATACTGGTTATTAAGTCCTTAGGCCACAGTAACGGGTATAAAATCATGTGCGAATTTAACACTTTTTTTCGTATGAAAAAGTGATTCACTCGTAAAATTAATTACACATCTATCTAGTATGAATATCAAGCTGTGAGAATTTTTTCTTTCGATGAACAAATTGGCCGACTACCCGAAACTTCTCGAAACAGCTTTTTTCCAATTGGCGCGACAAATAACTTCAACAATTTTCACTCGATTTACTTCAAATTTAAAAGTTATGTTCCTAATTGCATTTCGCAGAGAAGTACGTACGGAATTTCTGACTAATCGAAAACTTTTCATTTTATGAGCAGTTAACGCAATAACGAAATTTGTCACTGAAAATTCATTTCTTAAGTTCAAATACCTACAACTTTTGAATAAAACAATATTTTTTAAATTCCGTACGTACTTCTCCAGGTATTCTAATGTAGATTGATGAGAATTTTTGTTTTTTGTTCTAGGTAAAAAATTGTGGATGCTAAATGCCACGCCGCGGAGCGCTTAAAAAAAAGATAACAAAAGAAAATATTAGTAGTCGGTCATTTTGTACATCGAAAAAAAATATATTTTTTTTTCTAACAGCTTGATATTCATACTAAATAGATGTGTAATTAATGTTATGAGTCAATCACTTTTTCATACGAAAAAATTGTTAAATTGTTCTTCAAAGTCGCCTGGAATATTGCGAAACGAGAATATTGTGAGCGCGATAATAATCGAAACTGCCACTTTCACGGTAGCATTTTAATCGTCGTTTCTTACGGAAGATTCGGCAGTCTTACGAAGATAGGAGAGATAATTATGGTGTTGGATTAAAAGAGCCCTGTACTCTGATTCTCGAGGAGACAAGGAGGATTATCAATCCAGTCTTTTTCTAGGAGTTTGCTCGCGGTAATTACGAACAGCGTCTGATAAATACCTCACAGAATGCATTCTCCATGATCTTGTCATATAGCGCAAAGTTCATCATTGCCGACGTTACTCTCGTCGCTATTCGTAAATGACAGAAGTGTTTTTTTCTCGAGAGGATTTGAAGGAGTTACTGTGAAAATCTCAAAACTCTCGTTCATTGCTTGATGCAACTCAAATTCAATATCAAGGTCCAACATGTTACGCATTATTGACTCACAAATTCCCCGACTTTTCCAGGTTTTCCACACCGGTTTTGCAAATTTAGAATTGTCAATTTTCATTAAGGGATAACACCACTCTAGGATTTTGGATAAATCGTTTTTCTTTACTTAAACAATACTTTGGGGTCATAAGCATTATGCAATTGGTCCTGTAGCGTTTTTTTTATGTTCGATTATCGATTTTTCCGCAGCGCCTCGAACTTCTTTCAGGCGCCACGTACAGCTTTAAACGCGTTCTTCTCGAAACTACTTTTTTCAAACTTGGAGGACGGATTACTCAAACGGCTTTGTATGGATCGATATCAAATTTTGATAGTAGCTTCAAAATACGGATGTTTCCAGTAACCAAGAATAAAACAAATATTGTTATCAAGTATAGCTTATAATTAAAGTAACGCTCGGAAGTGCTTACTTTATTTTATTTTGGTGAAAATTGTTGATAAATTTTGATAAATAAATTGTAAAAAAATATCTATAAGTCGCGTGACAAAGAACACCAATCAGAGCGCATGACTTCACACTTTGCAAAACACGAACGAGTCGACGCTCTAAGCATACTGTTTATACTAGGCTGTTACTGTTTACTTTGTCTTAAAATACAATTTGTGAGATTTGTCGATTGATTTTGAATTTTACTCGAACTGTAATAATTTATACTCTCACAACACCGACAATTTGAAGGTAGAGAGCCATCTTTTTCTCTCATTTCATTCTGTGGTTTTGCGTCGCGTTGTTTTGACAACGCGAAAGTTCATTTTTGAGCTGCACGGAACTGCAGTTTGAAGGGTTTGATTTTTCCTTAAAGAATCCAAAGGTAGTTTGTTTTGGTTGCTTATGGCCTAGACTTGAACACGCACTGATAAATTTAGATCACCTGCATCGTTGTAAGTAAACGGCGAGTCATTGTTTGAAAAAAGTCTCCGCGGTCCTAAACCGACCGCCAATGGGTGGTCCGAAACCGACCCCTACGTTTTTGCGCACTAAAGATTTTCTAGCGTGTTTCTGCTAGTCAAACTGTGATTGAATGACTTCTGACGGTAATTACTCGTGGTTGTTTTATAAATGGGGCGGTCGTTCAAACGTCTGAAGCCAAAATGAGATCCGGCAATTCTGCGGCGAGCACTTGCTGCCATGGCATTAGGATTCGTCCGTCGGCTATTCGCAGTTATTATGAGGCAGAAGACAGCTCAGACAGCGTTTGAAATTGTAATTTTTGCATTAAGCGAGTAGAATTGTAATCAATGCATTCATTCAGTTGTATTTCCTCGAAAAAGGCCTTAAAATGTTCTAAAATTGATTTGAACATTATTCCCAAATCGTATTGTTTTGCTAAGAAGTTGCAAAATAAATTCAAAATTTTGCCTTCTCCCTTGATTCGCTGTAAAAAAAATAGGCGGTCGGGTTCGGACCACGATTTTTGAGAACGACCAATCGTTTTGAGAACGGCCTCGGTAACTTAAACAAACGGTACCCGAAAATGTCGTCACGCTGCTCAAAACTTAGAATAACGTTCCCTCTAAAGAATCGAAATTCGGTTTGAACAAAAAAAAATTAATTTGATGCACTTTTATTGCCTTTGCTGATTAGGCGGTCGGTTTCGGACCACGGTATCCTACTAATTTTTTTGCGCAGACGCTTTCGAATAATCCTACGAGGTGCTGGAGTGTACACCGCATTCGCCCCCTCCCCCCTACCGTACAGCATCACCGTGACTGGTTATATCTCCGCCATTTTTCATTTTTTTTTCAACCAACAAAAATCGTTTTGAAAACTAGAATTATGTAATAAAAAGTACTTATGATCCTGAAAAGATATATACATTCCTTACGCTAAAAAAAATCACGAAAACGGGCCGTACGCAAATTACGTAACGCAATTGGGGGGTCGGCCAGGCGTTACGATCTACGTACATGGGGTCAAGGTTTGCGTTACGTCACGATTTTAAAACTGTCAGAAATAGCAAAATTTCTGCATGTTCAAGTTTTTAATTTAAACCTCGCGTGCAACTTTACCGTGGACGGCCACAGCTTTCTATACGCAATGTCAGTTAAGGGGAAAAGTCAGTGTGCAAGAACTTGCACAGTGACATCGCTTTCTCACATCCCCCAAGCAAAATTTGAAGGAATTTTTTTTCTATATAATTCTTGAAAGTACATGTATTGAAAAATATGTTGGCAACATGTTGACAACACAGGTAGCGCGACCGGTTAGTGCCCTCAGTCCCTACAGGTGTGGCATAATTTACAATTACGTACAGGCTCTTATTATTTTGTGAACTATCATGAAGATGAAGAACCGTCATATCTAGAAACTTCAATGAAATTATCAATATTCTAGAAAAAAAAAACAACTTTATATCACGAAACACGGAACGAAAACATTGAACGCGTTTTTCTCGAAACTAGTTTTTTCGACCTCGTCCGAGCGAATACTTAAAAACTTATCAACCGATTGTCAATTTTTTTTTAAACATTTTTGTAATCGCAGTGACTAAGGTTGTACGTATCCGCGTTTTTAACATTTGATATTATTTTCAAAGACTGCTTGAATACAGAAAAAGGGCCTTGAAAATAGAAAAAAAATTCCAAACTGTCGGCATTTTGTAATAAAAAACCAAAATAAAAAAAAACGGCTACGCATAACGATAGCTACATTTGTATAGATATCGATAAATTGTTGACTTTTAATTTACAGATAACCTTTCATAAAGATATCGACGGGACAAGGAGAATTTTTTTTTTCATCGTCAAATCAAGTCATATATCTCGGTTAATTTTCAAGATTTTGTCATAAAAATTGGTATAAATGTAAATGAATATATACTTCATAAAATGGGTATAAACCCGATCCTTTCATAATTAGTTATGTCTATGAAAAATTCGCAATTATTAACGACAAAGCACCCGTTACGTAACGGAATAGGAGGGGGGGTCTGGCCAAGCGTTACGGTACCGTTACGTGGGGGGAGGGGTGGGGGTCAAAAATTGGGAAATTTTGCGTTACGTAATTTGTGTACGCGCCCAAATCGACTAAGATTTGGCGTTCTATAGGGAGTGCCTTCCTTTAAAAGGCCGCAAGTTGTAGTCGCGAGAAAATGGGATGACCGCTTGTAGGGTTTCCCGGTCAACAGTGAATCGCTTGCTCTTACCGTGCTCTTGAACTGACCCTGGAATGTATCGACGATAACGCTGCGATTCGATCGCAAATGTTTCGCCCAGTGTTTGTCAGCCTCGACCTCGTCCTGCGCTGCGATCGCGCCATTTTCACCGTTGTGCAACAGCCGCGAGCACTGAAAACCGCTCGTTGTCCCATGCCCGTCGCCTCCTCGTCTGTGATTCTTCTCGTTATCCTCGAGTCGCATTCTCTTGACGTTGCACTTTTCCAAGCCGCTGTCGCAATCGGTATCCGAGCCGCTCGACGCGCATTCCAAGCCGCAGTTGCTCTTTTGCACGTTGATCTCCTTTATTCTCATCGTAGTGAGTGTTTTGTTGTCGAAATCGTGATTCTCCGTCAGATTCGTGTTGCCCAATGCCATACGTCGAACGTTGTCCTTCGGAAACTTTTGCGAGTCGTAATGAATCTCATTGTTGCACTCCTGTTGGTTAACGAGAAAATTCGCGTTGCTCGTTTTGGCCTCTTTGAGGATGTCGTAGAGGGCCGCGAATTCGTCGTACGCGGAGAAATTTTGCGGATTGAAGGACGAGTCCGTACGATTGCGAGTTTTGTTGAGTATAAAGCTGGTCTTTCTGTCGACGATCTCGTCGGAATCGAGAGTCTCCTCTTCCACCTGGGCGTTCTCCTCGTCGACGTCGTCGTCCTCGTCGTCGTTGAGCGGCGAGACCGGAGGCGAATTTGCCGTGCTGTCCAACAATTCTCTCATCGGAGAATCGAAGCCTGGAAACGCCGATGCGACGGAACGAAGCTCGAGTTGAGTAATTCTCCAGCTGTGATCTCTCGGGGAGGTCGAAGATGTTTTACTTACCGGTTGGCGAACCAGCCATCGTGATGTTTGGACTGTTCGGACATTCCGGAGACGGCGAGTGACCGTAACTGTCGAGGAGATCGGAAACGTTTGAATTACCTGAGGCAGTGACGATCGCCGTGTCCAAAGAGACAGTTTCCCGGCCCGCAACGGCGCCGACGTTCCTCTTATTCGACGCTAGAGTATTGGCAGTTGTCGTGGTTGTCGCTGGAACTTGGCAGCTCTTGGCAGATTTAGCTGTGTTCATTTGTTCGTGCAATGAATCCAGCAGGAGGGCGAGAAACTCTTGGCAGTCGTGCTAAAAATTTACCAAATCGTCTTTCACTTCTCTTGACAAATCATTCTCTCGACGACCGCGAAAATCTTCGCTATCGATCGAAACTTAACGGGCTACATGCACATTGGTGAGTGAAAAAATTGTACTTTCCAAAAATATTTTTATTCGATGGTGTAATCTTTTAGCTATATTCCCTAAGAATTTAATTGAAATATTCTTAGAATTAAACGAGCTACAGCTTCTTACAGTCAGCCGGGCAAGCGGTAGCAATACCATACTTCAAACTTTAACCGTTTGCGGCATAGTGTAATACTAGTGTTACACCTAATTCAATTCAGATTTTGACGATTCAACAGTGTTTTTGAATTAATTACTCCGGTTATAAATGCGTTTCAAGGTTCCTAGGACTTCAATAACTACTAATACATCCCTATTAAATTTTTATTTTTCAAGTAGCGCGTGTCATCGATAACGAATGTGCAAAAAAACGAACTTTTCACATCTTAAATCTGACTACGACTAATCTAGCAGGTAAACCATAACCAAAAAATAGGTGACTTGGTTTTTGATCCACTGAATACGAAACCGAAGCCTAAATCGTCAAGTTAAAAATGGCGGATCCAATATGGCGGCTGTAAATGGCAAAAACTATAGGATTTTTTCCAAATTTGATGATCTATTTTTTTTTTGGCGAGCTTATTTCATGTAACAGCGACCTCGGAAACCCCCGAGTACCAACTTTCGCTATCATCAAACGACCTTCTGCATTTATGGTCCGCCATATTGAATCCGCTATCTTGAATTCCCGAATTTTTAGTGCAGATTCGTAATCAGCGACCCCGAAAACCCCCGAGTGCAAAATTTCAACCCAATTGCACGCAAAGAAAAATGTATGCTTCAAAGGGTTGAGCTATTCACTGTGACGGGATGAAAAAAAAACAAATGTTTATTTTTTGCATTTTTCAACTCTATTCTATCATAGAACTGATACCCAATTACTGGTAAAGTCAATTTTCACTTTGTCGACTCAGCGTTGGTGATTTCGGAAAAACAGCTTAACCAATTGAGCTAAAAATGTTAATGCATATTCAGCATATGCATGGCTATCGCCTTGCATTATTATTTTAAATAATGCAAGAATTATTTTTAAAAATATTAATTTTAACTTATACTTTCGCCCGAATTACGACGAAAAAAAAACGTTTTTCGAACACTTTTGCAAAAAACGACGCCATTTTGTTATTTTGCAATATAAAATAATAATCCTAGTTCGAACGATAGCGACACTCATACAGGTTAAGAATCTTTTTGAATTTTTTGTTTCTGATTTCCTGGAGAGCGCAAATCATCAACGCCAGCGACATACTTTTTTCATGCCTTTACACGATTATAAATTGTTAAATAAATATACAATTATATTCAACAACGTAAAAATGTTTTCGATTCTGTAAGAGTGTACCTTTAAGCGAAAAAAAAGTTTGTACCGATACATGCAGCAAAAAAAAATATTAAAAAGAGTTTATTCTTTTAGCCGTCTCAGTAGAATGCCCCTTAAACGCGTTTTTCTCGAAACACTGTTATCAAAGTCGGTTGGCGATGTTTTTAAAGGCTCTCGAATGTTCCTTTGCGTTAAAAAAATTCGTTCATTTTTCACCAACCGTTTTTCAGAAGAAAACAATAGTAGATCGGCCATTTTAGTCGCGCCTCTAGCCGTATCCCGTTAATGGCGAATATTCTCGCGGCTGTCTTTGAACTTGGAATACTCGAGAGAACCGAGTCACGAACCTGTCTGTAGTCCTTGAATTGCGAATGATAGGCTCCAAGGGTCTGTTTGAACTTGGTCGGCTTGACGACGCTGTATCTGCCGGACCACATTTTGCTCAGAAGCGAACTGAAGTGAGCCATTAACGAACCGGGAGGCGGTAGCTTCTCGCCCCGCTGGTGCAGCTCCAGGAAGTGTCGCAGCACCGGGGGAGTCGCTGTGAGGCACTGCAAGCCCGCAGCCATGAAGCAAGTATTGCCGAGATTCCGAAGACCGCAAACGCCGGCGGGCGTCGACACCTCTATGGAAATTAACCCCAAATGAGTATACGTGAATTATACGACCACTGCTTAATAACAATTAACTGATTTTTGTCTATAATCGATAAAAAATGCATCCCAGTATGCTGATAAAATTTCAAGCCAAGGTACCGAACTTTTGACGAAAAATTACGACGCTGAAAATCGCCTCCTTTATACGGCACTTTATGGAGATAACACGCCGGCCACGTTTCTATCTAATAACTTATACACCAAATAACTCTAGATACCTGATATAAACTGCTCAACGCGTGTACATGTTTAAAGAAAATATTAATGATGAAACTTAGAAAAATGTGACTAGAAGATTTTCCGTAGCCGCGACTTTTCAGAGAAAATGTAAAAAAGTCCAAATCTATTAAATTCGCGAGAAATTTTGTATTCCAGCTTATCTTTGGGTAGAATGTCTTAATCTGTTTCGTACGCTTCACAGTGTGGCTGTTTAAAAAATCAGACGAGGTTGCAAACGAAGCAAGACTATGTATCAATTGTGTGTAAAATCTCGACCGCATCGTCTCTCGTCAGACCCCAAGATTTACATTAATTAAGGTTGTACATGCAGAAAATCGTGAGACCAAGTTTTGTAATTCGATACTAATGTTGTTCAGGGTATTCTGCATACGTTTGTGAAATTTTAAATACGTTGACTATCCCATTATCGAGATATTCGATCTCGAAATTGACATTTCCAACACGCCCTGCATAGGACAGGTCCCAGAGAACATCAAATTTCTTTTGATAATGAAAAAATGACAAGACAGAAGTTCATAAAAAACGAAGGATGTTAAACGGTTATCATGGAAAAACATCATCACTTTTAACCATAAAGTGTCCAATTTATGAGTGCCCAAAGTATGAAATACGTGATGAAACGTGATCGGCAGAATGAGGTGATGCCGACAACTTGGAACCACTGCAAATGATGCGCGTTCACATTGAGTCCAACTTTAGTCTCTGAACATCGTTCTTTACAATGAACGATTTTGAAAGTTTTAAAAGAGCAGACCATCGAACGATCATGACAAAAAATAGACAGGTTACCGATCTAATTAATGAAAATGTATGAAAAATATGCGACTACTTTACGAAAAAGTGAGGCTTGTAGTGAGGCTTGTTGAGGAGTATGTATTAAAATGTGACAACGTCGGAATTATGGGATAAGCAGAACCAATCGAAAACCTAGCGCCAATTTCCAATACGTTAAAGTCGAATACGACTAAGGGGAACTTATTTATTTATTTCTCATGTTGTATTAGTTGTTATGTTCTTATTGTTCGCTTAGTTCTTATACTCTATTAGTTCTTATGTTGTATTCTTATGGTGTATTGCCTTTTTAACCTTCGGTGAGCATACTAGGTGCGCAACTAAGTTTCCAGGTTTTTCTTATCAATAAAAAATCGAAAATTTCAAGACAAATACGAAAAATGGTTCATCCGAAGTATTGTCCCTCGCTATTACACATTTTTGCCATCTCTCTGGCAATACATAAATACCGCGACGATAAAAAAGCGCGTCTTTGGACTGAAACCATTCGTCCAACCAATTTTGTACTGCATCGTAATTGGCCAAGTGTAGCCGACCCAAGCCATACGCTATCAACCAGAACAAGTGATAGTCTGAAGGGGCCAGGTCTGGCGAATACGGCGGGTGCAGTAGCAGATCCCATTTCAGTGTTTTTATGGTGTCCTGGACGATGGAACTGCGATGGCACGGAGCGTTGTCGTGCTGCAATATCACACGTTCGTGTCTCGTGTCCCATTCTGGCTGTTTTTCGAGCAATGCGTGGTTCAAATTGATTAGTTGTTGTCGGTAGCGATGCCCATTGACAGTTTCGCCCGCTTTCAGCAGCTCATAGTACACGATTCCTTTCTGGTCCCACCAAACGCAGAGCATTGTCTTTTTTCCGAAGTGATTTGGCCGTGCCGTCGATGTTGACGCTTCGCCAAGTGAAAGCCACGATTTTCTGCGTTTGGGATTCTCGAAATATATCCATTTTTCATCGCCAGTAACAATTCGATGCAGGAAACTCTTTCTGTTCTGCGGCAAAAGCAAAATTTCGGAAGTGGCTTTTCGATTTTCTATTTGTCTCTCAGTCAACTCATGCGACACCCACTTTCCGTCCTTATGAATTTTCCCATGGAGTGCAAACGTTTCGGAATACATTGCCGAGTCACATTTAATGCCTCGGGAAGTTGATCTTCTGTTTGAGTGTCATCTTCATCCAATAACGCTTGCAGATCGGCGTCCGCAAATGTTTGCGGTCTTCCCGAGCGCTCCTTGTCCCCAGTCTCAAAATCGCCACTTCTGAACCGCTTGAACCAATCTACACACGTTGTTTTTGATGGTATATGTTCGCCGTAGGCCTCCTCAAGTAACCGACGTGCTTCAGCTGCTTTTTTTTAGGTTGAAGCAGAAAAGCAATGCTTCCCGCAAATGCTGTTTATTTGGCACAACCTTTGACATTTTCGAGGTTAGAAAAAAGGTCGTTGTGTTGCGATATTTGTTTATATTACGACTGGGTATTCTTAACAGATGTCCAAGCTATGAAGACACCCAATTTCAGACCTGTATGCCGACTACATGTGTCGCTAGCGCCATCCATGTGTGAAACCCGTAAACTTAGTTGTGTACCTAGTAGTACATTGCTTGTGGGCCAGCGCACTGACAAATCGTCTTTCCCATCCGAAACTTTGCGCTGCACCAATTTTTTTTCGCATCATTTATTGCCTCCTTTTACTCTGACATAACCTTTAAAAACGCCGACCGGCACGAAACGCGCGTAACACAGCTTCGACCTGTGACAGTCACTGCAGTCGACCTAACAGCCTCGAATTACGACAGAACCGTACGACATTGTCAGCGCTCGTGTCTATTTTAAAAGGATTTTTAAAAATGAACATTTGATTTTCTGATAATCCTAACGCCTTCAAATTACCATATACATAAATAATAATCACCATTATCTACCGTACATTTGAACATTTTCGCAATATTCAGTCGCACACGTCATTGATACTTTGCGACCTTAAATTTCGTTCCAATGGAACCTCACCAAGCGGTTCCCTGAACAACGTTCACGAAAGGTACAAAAAATATAACACGCTCACCGATAACCGAGTCATCCTGGATATCGGAAGTGTCGTTGAAGAGATTATTGAGCGCAGGACTCGGGGGCAAAAATGGGCCGAGTCCAGGTCCGATGACACTCCCGTTGTCGAGTCCCATAGATTCGCCGCCGACGTCGCCGAAATCGTCGAATCCCGGCGGCGGTGGTAGCGGAATGGCATAATCGGACGCCGAACTGTTCGCCTCGGCCCTGTAGAATATTTTTCTTGTTTTCCGGTCTAAACCTTCACACTGGACTTCATTGGACAATTTCTTACGCACAAGCACTAACCAGGTATTCTCGATGCCCATGTTTACGTCCCTGGACAGCGAGGAATTATCCTCCTGAATAGTGAGATGATGATCCAACGAGGATGTCAGGGGACTCAGGCCCGTGGATTCGGACACTTCCGGCAAGTCCTGCGCGTCCGAGAGATCCGCAATATCGGATGGTCCGATCATCGAAGTTTCTCCAGTTTCCGTAGAACCCGATGGGTCGTCCATTCGGGCGGTGCCTGTCGCCAACACGAAACGTTCATCCGTTCATAATCCTCATATCACTCCCTCCACGGAAAAATTCATTCGCTTGAAAACTCGAGGGGAAAATCAATTTTCATCGGGAGTGAAGATTGCTCGGGATATTTGTACCGCGATGATGAAAGATCGAAAAACGTTCATAACCTAAATTGCGAATAATAATAATGAAGACACGCAAAAAGGATGCCCACTTCCGGAAGTTGCGTCCGAAGTTTTGCAGAACGTGTCTGAGTGAATAAAAACCGATGCACGCCTTCTTCGGGCGAATTTTAGTTTTCTATCGAAACATACATAACCTAAGTTGCGAATAATGGCGATAATAATGTAGGAACGGTAGGAACGAAGGGAGAATGCCAACTTCCGGCAGGGCAAAGTTTTTATGAATAAACGTGTCCGCGAACTACGCGAAAAAAAAGTGGACTCGCGGTCTTCGAACGAGTATTCCGCCGCACCGTAATCGGATTTTCGCAAAGTTCGAGGGCTCGTTCAAACGAGATTATCATGTAACCGCGTACGCGTTCGAGCGAGCGAGAAAGTGTGTACGAGCTTCGAAACAGCGCGATACGCGACCAATGGAAACGGCCAACGGGGTGAAATACGTATCCAGGCTGAAGGACGAGAAAAAAAAAAGAGATCGACAAAAAACGTGATCGTGGGGTAACGTGAGAGGCGTATGCGATGGAACGAAACGGATCGATCTTCGCGCCGACTAACGCGATAAATAAAAGCGCGCAGGCTGATTTCCGCGAGGAACAATAAAAGAAAAACGCGTGATATTCGATATACTCACTTTGCAGCGGAGAAGTTCAAGCGACGTCTGACGGTGGGAGCCTATACCGCCATTGCAGAAAACGGCATGGCCGGCGAATGCGCAGAAAAAAAGCGAGGCAAGCCTTTTTTCTCGCTTGTACACCGAGAGCGGCACCGACGTAGGAAATAATCTCAAAGTTTCATGTCTCCCGATCATTTACCCTCCGC
Source organism: Ophion slaviceki (assembly GCA_944452715.1). Classification (NCBI taxonomy): domain Eukaryota; kingdom Metazoa; phylum Arthropoda; class Insecta; order Hymenoptera; family Ichneumonidae; genus Ophion; species Ophion slaviceki. The sequence goes on along the minus strand of OX101793.1, from coordinate 18,216,444 downwards.
TTACAGTTTAATTTATTGAGAGAAAGAGTAAGAAAAAATAGACTTTTCGCTAGGATAAATACACTCGATATATTACAATCGTTATAACTAGTGTTTTTTCGTGATAATTTATTTCGAATCGCTACGAATGATTAACAAGTACGATGAGAGATAAAGGGAGCGTGCGAATTGGAGTGAAAGTGTTGAAAAATCGAAGAGCCGTAACGTGGCGATGTTTCGATGATCGCCTCGGAAGCCATCTTGTGTTCAGTTTCCTACCTACGCGCACGAGTGTATTTTTACGAATGTGGTCAGACTCTCTCACTAGACGCACCGACCTTACACGTCCTCTCGCGGCCACCGTTTGCCGCCAACTGACGTGGAATCGCGGAAACGGCCTCGGCCTATATACGTATATGTACAATGTATAGGAAACGGAGACCCTCGGAGTCAAATCGTTGCTCCTCTTGAACCGGAAGTCGCACATGTCAAACGACGTCGGGCACGGAGGTTACTGCAAAATCCGTTGCCAAGCGAGCGGAAAATTTTAACGGATGGTCATCCTATCGCCGGGCTTCAATCCATAGGATTTTTTTTGGGCTTCACTAAATATATTAATAATCGTCTCTGTAAAATTTCAGGGTCGGTTATCGACTTAATTACAGAGAAAAGAAAATTGTGTATTTTTGTGAAGTATTTCCGAGACGACATCCAAAAACCCAATTTCCGGTCGCTACAAAAGTGTATATAATAGTGGGAATCCGTCAGATTCTTGAGAATAATCAGTTACATACTTAACACTTGTAGTAATCCAATGCTCTTAGAAAAAGTTACGCTTATTGGCTTAATTTTTAAGTAATATCAAGTTTAATTTGAACTTCCGGTATTGGATTTATTACCACTTGCTATGATAAAGAGACGTGACGGCAAGGCAACAGCTGACTGTAGTCCTAACCTCATCTCACTCATTCGAATTTTCACACATATTTCATTTTTAACCGACATATTTCGCGGAAACAAATTGTCCACGCTTTTTACCAGTCTCGAGTACAATGCTTTATATTTCTCGCAGCTGACATTGTTTTGAGAGATCGTCGTTGAAAAGCATGGAGGTTAAACTCGCCTGGTTGAGTAAAAAGAGACGGAGATAGAACCAATGTTGCCAAATATCAAACCTAGCAATACTGCGCGAATCGTTGGAATAACTATTTTTTTCATTTTTCTAATTAAATGTGATCATTCATTCAACAGTTTACACGTGGAAAATTTTAGTTATCACAATAATTTTCTTTGCATATGTTGAAAATATGAATTATACAAGTCTCAAGTATGATCAGTGGTATGACTAGTGTGAAGCGATAGGATTACCTTAAGGCCTTAGGCCACAGTAATGGGTATAAAATCATGTGCGAATTTAACAATTTTTTTTTCGTATGAAAAAGTGATTCACTCATAAAATTAATTACACATCTATTTAGTATGAGTATCAAGCTGTTAGAATTTCTTTTTTCGATTTACAAAATGGCCGACTACTCGAAACTTCTCGAAACAGCTTTTTTCCAATGGCGTGACAAATAACTTCAACAATTTTCACTCGATTTACTTCAAATTTAACAGTTATGTTCCTAATTGCATTTCGCAGAGAAGTACGTACGGAATTTCTGATTAATTGAAAACTTTTCATTTTATGAGCAGTTTATGAGTAGTTATAACGAAATTTTTCACTGAAAATTCATTTCTTAAGTTCAAATACCTAAAACTTTTGAATAAAACAAATATTTTTTAAATTCCGTACGTACTTCTCTAGGTATTCTAATGTAGATTGACAAGAATTTTTGTTTTTTGATCTGGGTAAAAAATTGTCGGTGCTAAATGTCACGCCGCGGAACGCCTAAAAAAAGATAACAAAAGAGAATATTTGTAGTCGGCCATTTTGCACATTGAAAAAAAAAATTCTAACAGCTTGATATTCATACTAAATAGATGTGTAATTAATTTTGAGTGAACCACGTTTTCATACGAAACAAAATTGTTGAATTCACACATGATTTTATACCCGTTACTGTGGCCTTAGGTGGGCTAAAACGTTGCATTTTCCAAAAAATATTTTTGTTCGATAGTATCAGCTTTTAGTTATATTCCCTGAAAGATTCATTGGAGTATTACTAAAATTGAATGAGCTTTTAACACAATCGGCCGGGGGTAGCAGCACCATCAATTTTAAACTCTTTTTTCTCGAAACACTGTTCTCAAAGTCGGTGGACATGATATCTCGAGAACCACTTGATGGATTGTTTCCAAATTTACATAAGATACGATGAGAAGCATTTAAAGGTCGTTGACGATCTCCCTTTTTAAAAATTGATCTTCATTTTTCAATAGTTACGCAAAAATGGCGTTTATCATAGATTTTGTATGCTAGAGTTTCAATTCCTTACCACGTTGTTTAAAAAAATGATTGAAAAAATCGACGATCGTCAACGACTCGTATCTATTGTCAACTCGAATAACCCGTTTGGTTTTTAAATTCTAGATGGACCCTTTAAGCTCGAGAGTGTCCACCGCCAAACGTCGCGAAAAAAAATATCATCATCTGTCGGCGGCCATGTTTTTGTTGCTTCTCTGTGTTTTTTGGTGATTTTTTTGTCTCTCAATATATGTACCTTTGTGTTAAAAAAATGTGTTTCTCTTTCACCAACCGGTACTCAGAAGAAAAATCGGAATTCGGCCATTTTTTCGCGCCCGTAGGAGCAGCCCCTTTAAAAAAACGCCTTAATTTATTGAAAATGTTGTTAAAGTTAAATAAATAAGTGCGTAGTTTCTTCCGTGGTAACTTCTCCCGCACTCCCTCCAATTGCGTCACGAGTGAGGGAGATGCCAGTCTTTCCAGATTTCAAGTGTTCTTACGAAGTACACAAAAAATAAATCACCTCCCGTTGTACGATACTGTCGTTTAGCCAGGTCATTTTTACCGACCGAGCATAAGACAAAAACAGCTGCCCGGTCGGTATAAATCCAATTGCGAACTTTTCTTCACGGCGAAAACTATTTTCTAAAGGAATTCGAACATTTTTTCAAAAAATTTCGACAACAATTTCGAAGACGAAATATTCTCGTCGAAATCGAATAAAGAGATAAACAAAATGGATATTCAGTCATTTCGAGGCCCAAGATCATTAGCTTGCACAACGTACTTTATTGACGCAGACAATAATGAATGTTAGTAGCAAATACACGAGAAATAATCGAGACTTGCCGGATCGTCCATAAAACCGTCTCGATAGTGCGTCGCTGGTGAGTTGCATTAAAAAACAAAAAAAAAAACAAAAAAAACATGATTCGAAAGAAAAATGCTCCCGTTGACGTTGAGTGGAATGCTCAGGACGAATATATAATATACTCTATTACTTATATACAATTCTTAGCTACGAGAAACATCAATGGAAGAACTCCCCACAATATCCGAAAAATATTTATCTCCCCTCGACCGGCCGCAAATATTTCACATTCCCGTTTCGTGGTCGCCGCTTTTGCGACACGGTCCTCCCCCACGGCGCGAAGTATAAAATCATTTTCCAGAACCGTCGAATCACATAGTCATCTCTTTCGTCTTAGAAAACAACAACAAAAATGCTCGATAGAATGCTTAATTGGTTTTTTCACTGTTTTTCGTCTTTTTTTTTCGTTCTTTCGTCGTCGCGATAGTCCCAATCGTTGAGAATCGATGGGACGGTCGCTCGAACGATCCTGCCGTTTTTTTTTCTTCGAATAAATATTTGAGCCGGTGCGAGGTAAAAAAGCGAAAGTGGTCTCGCTGTTACAATTAGATGTGATAGGAGCAATTTACTTGGAGTAGTTTCGTCTCGAGGTCTCTCTCTCTCTCTCTCTTTCTTTCTCTCTCTCTCTCTTCTTTTTTGGCCCTGCCTGCGCGTATCTTGGAGACGTTTACATTGAGTCGGCGGCGAGTTCAGTCGAGTGCGTAGGTGTATGTTTGTCTTTGTTTTTCTTTTTCCCTGTCGTATTCCGTTCCGAGGTGCGAATCTCTGTATCATCCTTAACGGTTAAGTCGGTGCTGGGTCACGCGCGCCGGTAAACGCCCTCCTTACGCCATTCTAATACTCTGAATTATTTGGAAGAACGCTGCGAACAAACGAACAGCATGAGAATCCCGTCGTACGTGCCTTTTATCGTTTTTCCCACAGGTGAGAAAAGCTACGTTCGAGCGAGGCGTTCTTCTTGTTCAATCTTACCGGAGCCGCAGATGACGAAGATGAAAAGCGCCAGCAGCCACGGTCCGACAGGCGACGTCTGCTCCTGAACCTTCTGCTGGAAAAATTGACGACCAATGTCAGAGTTTGTCGTTACTTTTGAAAGAATATTTCGAAAAGGTAATCCTGGATTCGACGATGAAATATATAGATGTGGTATTCTGGGCTGGAAGATCCTAAACCCGAGCAGGAGCAAATGTGTCTGGCGAATAGATCCAGAATTATAAATACCCTCCGCAAAAAATTTGGTGGGAGGATGGAGCAGTCGAGTCAAATGACGGTTTGTGAATTCTTTTTTCAATGAAATATACAATTAAAGAGCAAAATTATGCATTTTTAGATTTTTATTACGTAAATTAGAGAAACTTTTGTGTTACTACCAACTCGGTAAAGTGTAACATTATCGATGATTATCACGAAAAAGCTGCATCAGCGAGTGTTTCAGGCCTTAGGCCACTCTAGAAGCCAAAAAAAGGCTTTTTGGGGATTTCTTTTCAGAAAAACTACAAAATAAATCGACATTTAAAAAAAGGGTGTTTATCATACATATCAGTGACTGTATACAACAATTTTTTTGAAGCGATTAATTTCAAAATGGCGACTGTGCCGCGTTTATCTCAAAACTGTATTTTTTAACGGGAGATGTACACCTAGATGGTCGAGGTCGAGGATTTAGAAGCTATGAACATTCCGTCGACCGTAGAAGACCTACAATATGGGCCTGGTATCGATGATTCCATATACGTTGACAAATTTCATGATTTATTCATTCCCAAATTTTCAAACGCGTTTTGCTCAAAACCACGTTTTTCAAATTGGTACCCAAAATTTCTCGAAAACCAATTAACCGATTGCCTTGAGGTTTTTTGTGGTTATTCTACACACCATTATCTAGTACTTGTCATAGGATTTGTTTTCCGTTACTTAGTTTTTGTTTTATAGGCAAAATAATAACTAATTTTTGGCCCAAAAATCACTATTTATGTTCAAACGTCCGCCATTTTGTCATAAATCGATATTTTCAAAATCGGCTATGACAAGTACTAGATTATAGTATCTAATTTAATAATCTTTTTGGTTTTTTTCGGATGATTTTTAAAGAAACGCCAATGGGTACTGTATACACAGATTTTTTTAGGACGCCTCAAGGATCATACAATATCCTTGTACATTTTTGATATTTTTAAATAAAGAAAATGAAACATATTTTTGAATGTATATACTGTTAGATAATTAAAACCCCAATCCGAAATTTTAAATAGTTTTCCTTGAAAAAATTCACAAAAATGACCTTTTTTCCGGCTCTTAGGTGTATATCTCCCCTTAAGTTGGGCAGAAACATAACTCAGACAATTTTCCACCGATTCACTTGAAATGTTGAATATACTCGTATCTTGAAAAATACATTGTCTATGGAAGTACGTAGGATTTTTTTTTTATATTGCATAGTTTATTTGTTATTAACAGTTATCTGACGATTATTTTAGGCAAATTTTTGGAAAGTGCAAAATTTCGTCAGATAATTGTTAATAACAAATAAACTATGTAATATAAAAAAAATCCTATAATACATAATTCCATAGACAGTGTATTTTTCAAGATATATTCAACATTTCAAGTGAATCGGTTGAAAATTGTCTGAATTATGTTTCCGGCCTAATTAAAAAATGCAGTTTTGAGATAAACGCTGCACAGCCGCCATTTTGAAATTAATCGCTTCAAAAAAATTATTGTATACAATCACTGATATGTATGATAAACACCCTTTTTTGTAATCCCGATTTATTTTGGAATTTTTCTGAAAAAAAATTCCCCAAAAAGCCTATTTTTCGGCCTCTAAAGTGGTCTAACCCCTTAATACAACTAACAAGGAAAGTTTGCAAGGTCGATCTCTCCGATTTCGATTAAATTTGGCATGCTTGTAGAATGGGTAAAAAAGGCGACACGTATTTTTTTATATCTGCGAAACCCGATTTCAGAGGTGAAACGCACCCTCGAAAATAGGGGTGTTTTTCATTTTTCGTCGATAACGTTATCGTTTTCATCTCCAATGTATTGTACACGAAAAAATAAACATTGTTGCAATTTGAAAATTTTTCATATCTCGTGCCGTTAAATCGTTATCGACAAAAAACGAAAAGCAATTTTCAAGGGTGCGTTTCAACCCTTAAGAATCGGGTTCCGCAAATATGAAAAAATACGTGTCGCCTATTTTTACCCATTACACAAGCATGCCAAATTTCATCGAAATCGCAGAGATCAACCTCGCAACCTTTCCATGTTAGAATGAAGTTTTGAGTAATTTATAATGATGCCTATATTTACATCACGAGATTATTTATTATTACCATCAGTTAATATTGAGTGTTGCTGAAATGGAGCAACATTGCGGACATTGAGGTTGGCAGCAATGCTCTTCATTCACCAGCCAAGATTCGTAATATTTGATCATACCTTGATGGTTCAATGTTGAACATATATGGTTTACAATGGGCAAGATTAGTTTCTTTACTGCTAAATATTTACAAAGGTTCAGTTGGCGTTAATTCGTTGTCAGATATGGTTTATATTGGTGCTAAAGAGCCAAAAAAATGACATCACCCGTAGTGTGAACGTCTTGCCCATTAAACCACACGTAAAATGACATACATTAAACTATTTTTTATCTCAAGTGTTTTGTGGTAAAAAATTTCAAAAAATCTGTAAAGACTCAGCATAATCTAGACAACAACATATATTTTTTTTTCAATTTTAATCTCATATTATGGCTAACGCTCCAACCTCCTTAATAGGCTACATTTACCTAGGTGGGTCAAAGAATTGCATATTCCTAAAATATTTTTATTCAATAGCTTTCAGCTATGTTCCCTGAAAAATTCATCGAAATATTCCTAAAATTGAATTATCTGCGTCTTCTAACAGTCAGCTGGGTAAGCGATAGCTGCACCATACTTCCAACTATAAACGCGTTTTTCCCAAACACTGTTTACAAAGTCGGTGGACATGATATCTCGAGAACCACTTGATGGATTCTTTCCAAATTTATAGGGGACACGATAAAAAACATTTAAAGTTCGTTGATCTCACTTTTTAAAAATCAACCTTCTTTTTTGAATAGTTACGTAAAAATGACGACTTATTTCATAGATTTTGTGTGCTCGAGGTTCAATTCGTCGCCGCGTTGCTAAAAAAAATGATTTAAAAAATCAACGATCTTCAATGACTCATGTTTATTGTTAACTTGAATAACTCGATAAGTTTTTAGATTTCAGATGGACCATTTTAGCTGGAGAATGTCCGCCACCAAACGTTGCAAAAAAAAATTTATCATCTGCCAGTGGCCATGTTTTTGTTGTTTTTCTGTATTCGTTTTCAAGGCTCTCAATATATGTACCTTTGTGTTTAAAAAAATGTGTTTCTTTTTCACAGACCATTTCCAAAAAAAAAAAAAAAACAAGAAATCAAAATTTGGCCATTTTTTTCGCACCTCTGAGTGGATGTAGCCTCTTGATAAATGGTCGACAATTGTTTGACGATTGTTTTATTGAGTTTCAACTTGGCCAATTTTGTTTTTGTTCATTTGGTTTGTTCGGTTGGTTTGGGTTTGTTTAGTTTTACTTGAATTTCTTTAGTTCTGTTAGTTTGGATCTGTTCAGTTATATTGTTCAGGTTTGTTTGGGTCTGTTCAGTTATACAAACTGTTGAGTTATACTTGTTTGGACTTCTTTTGTTTGTTTTGGTCTCTTGAATGATACTTGTTTGGGTTTGTTTGAAATTTTTCCGAGGAATTAACGATGCAGCATAGCGTGTTACCAACTTGAACATTTAGCGACCAAAATCGAGTGTCTTTTGCCAATTTTGGAGTTTTGCTTTGTAAATTTCAAAAACTAAAGTCACGCAATCGAAGATGCAGGGTACCGCGAACGCCTCAGGCTTAATATCCTTTGCATACAGGTAGAAGATCACTGCCGTTAATGGAATCCGTTGTTACGAGATGATCGAATCCGGTATTTGCGAAAACGAGTACCGTTACCAAATGTTGAATGTGCAAGAGAAATTCGTATTTCTTTTCAGCGAAGAGTAACATCATTTTCTCGCGGTAAGAAAAAATGCGGCTTGACAGACGACGCGTACGAAAAAATATCGAAACTGCTCGCGAAAAGAAAGAAAAAAAAATGGCTTTTCAAATCGACAAAGTTACGAACTGCAATTAGTGGCAGAATCAACGAGAAAAGTAGTCGAGACGTCGATAAATCGACTTCAATTGTTTAACAGATGTTGAAGTTGCGTGTCATAACCTCAAAAAGACGGAACGACTCGCCGATAAGCGTATACCGCCGCCTATTACTTTTCGAGAAGTTTCCAGCAAGCGTACGGAAAAAACGTGACGCGAGATCGAGAAAATTGACGGCGGAATGATCGATAATAAGCGATAATTCAAGAGCCAGCTGTTAAAGCTCGAGCGAACAATCGGGAAAAGTTCGATGAGGAAAAACTTACCGTGGATTTCGGAACATTACCCCGTAAGGTTATGTTCTTGGTGGCTTTTTCGTTGGCGATGCGCATTCTCTGTTTGGGTGCCATGGTCAAGCGTTATATTTCCAAAACTTCCGCCAATTCCTTTTATTGTTCGAACAAATTGCCTCCGCGCTTGATACACGAAACGAGTTTAGGCTTGACACCGATATTGTGCGAAGATTCGGACGTATACACGCGACTAACGTTGCTGGCGGACTTTTCCAAACTGACGAGCGGGCTAGCGCGTATACGAAGAATCAAGTGGGCGACAGCTGCGCATGCGCACTCCGGTGACACGTGAACATGGCAGGTCATACACTCCACGAGTCCGCACGCAGCTAGCCAACACGTTTTAACCACCGGATTCGAAAGAACGTCTCTTCTCGACGCTTGGACCCGTTTGAGCGTCGCCGCTAAATGCTACGATAAAAAGCCCTCGTGTCTCGATATATCGAGTACGAACGCGAGCACGGCCCGTTTTGTACAAAAGTATTGAAATTTTCATTGATCGATGAAATCGACGACAACCGCGCCGAAAAGGTGATGCAGCTGTGGCTACTTCTCACTGTGCGTGGGATTTTCGAGACCCTCAATTGACAAGTAACGCGCCGGACGTGACTACTACTTGATCGACTGATGTGGCAATTCATAGATGGATCTGCGACGACAAAAATATCGCGAACATTCGCGCAGAACCGGAAGTTCGAGCACGCTTACCTATGACGCCATCTCTGCGTGCGTTGGTGAAGTTTGATCGAAGGTACGATCGTGTGGCAAGGGGAAACAAGCTCAGCCGGTAAAACAAGTTACATAGGCAACAAAGTAAGGTTGGCAAGTTACTAGATGAGGTTTGGTGATACAGCCTGCCGCGGTAGAAATTCGATGAAATTTCGGTGGTGAGGGTGACTCGACTATTGAAGCCGAATTTGTGGTGTCGCTAGATCGAGGAGTGTTTTTTTTATCACGGGTTAAGGTAAGCCTATCGCTTCCCACTGATCATACTTGAGAGTGGTACAATTCATATTTTTAACATATGTAAAAAAATCGTAATAACTAAAATATCCCATGTGTAAACTATTGAAAGAATGTTCACATTAAATTAGAAAAATGAAAAAATAGTTATTCTAACGAGTCGCGCAGTATTTCTAGATTTGATATTTGGCAACAATGGTTCTATCTCCGTCTCTTTTTACCACGGTCGTATATACAGGTCTGGGCACTCCCTTATATTCCGTATATACCAAAGCGTGCCTACCTCGGCAAAGTTAGCCCCGCCACTTTGACTAATCGAACTTTTTTTTTTACGAATCGTTTGGTAGTCGTTTGGTAGCGTTTGGTAAACCATTGAAATCGTTTGGTAGTCCTCCGTTTTTCGAAAAGTCGATAATCAAAAATTGGGCAGTAAGTTAGCCCCCCCACTTTGACTAATCAAACTTTTTTTTTACGAATCGTTTGGTGGTCGTTTGGTAGCGTTTGGTAAACCATTCAAATCGTTTGGTAGTTTCCCGTTCTTTCGGAAAATCAAAAAGAAAATTCCGATCCATGAGATAGGATGATGGGCAGCGGAAAAAGACTCGATAACCAACGCCATCTGTCGCAAAATCGTCGTATATTATCACGACCAATCACAGCTCTCTATTCCTGATACCCACGTATCTTGTGTTGTCGTATTTGAATGATCGACTACCAAACGTCCCGAATAGAATACCAAACGCTACCGGATGTTTTTCCATCGATCGCGGCCCATTAGAACGTAATCGGACAAGAAATAACGAGTGAATCTACGCTAATATATAATTCTGTCAGTGCGGCTTATGGCGACCAATCCCAGCGCTCCATTTCCGATTCGCTGTATTTTGCGTTGGCATTATTGATTGATCGACTACCAAACGACCTGAATGGAATACCAAACGCTATGATTTGTTTTTCTATAGAATAAATCTCATCACAATGAATTAGCCACAAAATAATGGGTGAATTTTTTTGAGAAATTCCTTTTTTCGCTTCGGCTTCTAACGACCAATAGCGGCTCGCCATGATCAACTGAAGGGTGAGCTGTGATTGGTCGCCACAAGTCGCGGCGGACAAAGAAACTATGTACGCACGCACGACTACTAAACGATTCGTGGATGAAAGCTCGGTAGTCAAAGTGAGGGGGGAGGGTGCTAAATTGTGGACCGATTTTTTAATCTAAAAAAATTACGGGTGAATTTGCGTTAATCAGCCGTTCTAGGACTACGGCTTCTGGCAACCAATCAGAACCGTCCACTGAGGATTCACATGTATTTTGCGTTTTCATAATTTAGCGATCAACTACCAAACGTCCTGAATAGAATATCAAACGCTATTAGATGTTTTTCTATCGATTAAGTCTTTCCACAATGAAATGAGCCACAAAATATGTCACGAATCGTTTGGTGGTCGTTTGGTAGCGTTTGGTAAACCATTGAAATCGTTTGGTAGTTCTCCGTTTTTCGAAAAAACGATAATCAAAAATTGGGCAATAAGTTGGCCCCCCCACTTTGGCTAATCGAACTTTTTTTTTACGAATCGTTTGGTGGTCGTTTGGTAGCGTTTGGTAAACCATTCAAATCGTTTGGTAGTTTCCCGTTCGTTCGGAAATTCAAAAAGAAAATTCCGATCCATGAGATAGGACGATGGGCAGCGGAAAAAGACTCGATAACCAACGCCATCTGTCGCAAAAACGTCGTATATTATCACGACCAATCACAGCTCTCTATTCCTGATACGCACGTATCTTGTGTTATCGTATTTGAATGATCAACTACCAAACGTCCCGAATAGAATACCAAACGCTACCGGATGTTTTTCCATCGATCGCGGCCCATTAGAACGTAATCGGACAAGAAATAACGAGTGAATCTACGCTAATATATAATTCTGTCAGTGCGGCTTATGGCGACCAATCCCAGCGCTCCATTTCCGATTCGCTGTATTTTGCGTTGGCGTTATTGATTGATCGACTACCAAACGACCTGAATGGAATACCAAACGCTATGATTTGTTTTTCTATCGAATAAATCTCATCACAATGAATTAGCCACAAAATAATGGGTGAATTTTTTTGAGAAATTCCTTTTTTCGCTTCGGCTTCTAACGACCAATAGCGGCTCGCCATGATCAACTGAAGGGTGAGCTGTGATTGGTCGCCACAAGTCGCGGCGGACAAAGAAACTATGTACGCACGCACGACTACTAAACGATTCGTGGATGAAAGCTCGATTAGTCAAAGTGAGGGGGGAGGATCGTTTTTTCGAAAAATGGAGAACTACCAAACGATTTCAATGGTTTACCAAACGCTACCAAACGATTCGTGACATATTTTGCGGCTAATTTCATTGTGGAAAGACTTAATCGATAGAAAAACATCTAATAGCGTTTGATATTCTATTCAGGACGTTTGGTAGTTGATCGCTAAATTATGAAAACGCAAAATACATGTGAATCCTCAGTGGACGGTTCTGCTTGGTTGCCAGAAGCCGTAGTCCTAGAACGGCTGATTAACGAAAATTCACCGTAATTTTTTTAGATTAAAAAATCGGTCCACAATTTAGCACCCTCCCCCCTCACTTTGACTAATCGAGCTTTCATCCACGAATCGTTTAGTAGTCGTGCGTGCGTACATAGTTTCTTTGTCCGCCGCGACTGGTGGCGACCAATCACAGCTCACCGTTCAGTTGATCATGGCGAGCCGCTATTGGTCGTTAGAAGCCGCGGCGAAAAAAGGAATTTCTCAAAAAAATTCACCCATTATTTTGTGGCTAATTCATTATGATGAGATTTATTCGATAGAAAAAAAAAATCATAGCGTTTGGTATTCCATTCAGGACGTTTGGTAGTCGATCAATCAATAATGCCAACGCAAAATACAGCGAATCGGAAATGGAGCGCTGGGATTGGTCGCCATAAGCCGCACTGACAGAATTATATATTAGCGTAGATTCACTCGTTATTTCTTGTCCGATTACGTTCTAATGGGCCGCGATCGATGGAAAAACATCCGGTAGCGTTTGGTATTCTATTCGGGACGTTTGGTAGTCGATCATTCAAATACGATAACACAAGATACGTGCGTATCAGGAATAGAGAGCTGTGATTGGTCGTGATATAAACGACGATTTTGCGACAGATGGCGTTGGTTATCGAGTCTTTTTCCGCTGCCCATCGTCCTATCTCATGGATCGGAATTTTCTTTTTGATTTTCCGAAAGGACGGGAAACTACCAAACGATTTGAATGGTTTACCAAACGCTACGGAACGACCACCAAACGATTCGTAAAAAAAAAAGTTCGATTAGCCAAAGTGGGGGGGCCAACTTATTGCCCAATTTTTGATTATCGTTTTTTCGAAAAACGGAGAACTACCAAACGATTTCAATGGTTTACCAAACGCTACCAAACGACCTCCAAACGATTCGTAAAAAAAAAAGTTTGATTAGTCAAAGTGGGGGGGCTAACTTACTGCCCAATTTTTGATTATCGATTTTTCGAAAAACGGAGGACTACCAAACGATTTCAATGGTTTACCAAACGCTACCAAACGACTACCAAACGATTCGTAAAAAAAAAAAGTTCGATTAGTCAAAGTGGGGGGGGGGCTAACTTTGGCGAGGTATCGCGCGATGGAATGCTTTAGATGAGACCAATTTTTTTCAGCGGAAAATTGATTTTTTTCTCAGAGTTCTGGTTGACCCCGCAAGAGTTCTGTCAAATATATTTACAAGTTTTCCTCGTCAGACAAATATTTTCAACGGAACGCTCGAGATAATTTTGTGAAGTTGCCCCCCCCCCCCACCCCACCTAACGAAAGAAAAAAATCGTTAGGAACAACTGAACTATCAATAAAAAGTACATAGAGCTCCAGAACTATGTGAGAGGTAACCAGAACGGATTTTTTTGCGTCGACTGAGCACTAGATCGATGGCACGATGGCTTTAGATGAGACCAAACTTTTTTTTCATAAAATTGAATTTTTTCTCAGAGTTCCGGTTGCCGCCGCAAGAGTTCTGTCAAATATCTCTACAACTTTTCCTCGTCAGACAAATATTTTCAACGGAACACTCGAGGTAATTATGTGAAGTTGCCCCCCCGCCCCCTAACGAAAGAAAAAAATCGTTAGCAAGAACTGAACTATCAATAAAAAGTACATAGAACTCCAGACTATGTGAGAGGCAACCAAAACGGATTTCTTTTCTGTCGACTGAGCAGTAGATCGAAGGCGCGATGGAATGCTTTGGATGAGACCAACTTTTTTTTCTTCGGAAAATTAAATGTTTTCATAGAGTTCTGGTTGCATTCGTAAGAGTTCTGTCAAATATCTTTAGAACTTTTCATCGTCAGACAAGTAGTTTCAACGGAACACTCGAGATAATTTTGTGAAGATGCCCCCCGCCCCCCTCAAACGAAAGAAAAAAATCGTGAGTAACAACTGACCAATCAATAAAAAGTACATAGAACTCCAGAATTATGTGAGAGGCAACCAGAAAGGATTTTTATGCGTAGGCTGAGCAGTAGATCGATGGCGCGATGGAATGCTTTAGATGGGACCAAATTTTTTTTTCGGAAAATTGAGTTTTTTCTCAGAATTCTGGTGGCCCCCGCAAGGATTCTGTCGAATATCTTTACAACTTTTCCGCGTCAGACAAATATTTTCATCGGAACACTCGAGAAAACTTTCTAGAGTTGCCCCCACCCCCCTAACGAAAGAAAAAAACCGTTAGTACCATTTGAAATTTCAATAAAAAGTACCTGAAAATCCAAAACTATGTGAGAGACAACCAGAACGGATTTTTTTTCTTTCGACTGAGCAGTAGATTGAACGCTTGATTGAATGCTTTAGATGAGACCAAACTTTTTTTTCGGAAAATTGAATTTTTTCTCAGAGTTCTGGTTGCCCCGCAAGAGTTCTGTCAAATATCTCTGCAACTTTGCCTCGTCAGACTAAAATTTTCAACGGAACACTCGAGGTAATTTTGTGAAGTTGCCCCCCCTCCCCTAACGAAAGAAAAAATCGTTAGTCACAACTGAACTATCAATAAAACGTACATAGAACTCCAGAACTATGTGAGAGGCAACCAGAACGGATTTTTTCCGTCGACTGAGCAGTAGATTGATGGTGCGATGGAACGCTTTAGATGAGACCAAATTTTTTTTTCGGGAAATTGCATTTTTTCTCAGAGTTCTGGTTGCCCCCGCAAGAGTTCTGTCAAATATCTCTACAACTTTTCCTCGTTAGACACATATTTTCAACGGAACACTCGAGATAATTTTGTGAAGTTGCCCCCCCCCCCTTACGAAAGAAAAAAATCGTTAGTACCAACTGAAATTTCAATGAAAAGTACATGGAACTCTAAAACTATGTGAGAGGCAACCAGAACGGATTTTTTTTCCATCGACTGAGCAGTAGATTGATGGCGCGATGGAATGCTTTAGATGAGACCAAATTTTGTTTTCGGAAAATTGAATTTTTTCTCAGAGTTCTGGTTGCCCCCGCATGAGTTCTGTCAAATATCTCTACAACTTTTCCTCGTCAGATAAATATTTTCAACGGAACACTCGAGATAATTTTGTGAAGTTGCCCCGCCCACTAACGAAAGATGAAAAATCGTTAGTAACAACTGAAGTATCAATAAAACATACATAGAGCTCCAGAACTAAGTGAGAGGCAACCAGAACGGATTTTTTTCCGTCGACTGAGCAGTAGATCGATCGCGCGATGGAATGCTTTAGATGAGACCAATTTTTTTCAGCGGAAAACTGATTTTTTTCTCAGAGTTCTGGTTGACCCCGCAAGAGTTCTGTCAAATATATTTACAAGTTTTCCTCGTCAGACAAATATTTTCGACGGAACGCTCGAGATAATTTTGTGAAGTTGCCCCCCCCCCCCACCTAACGAAAGAAGAAAATCGTTAGGAACAACTGAACTATCAATAAAAAGTACATAGAGCTCCAGAACTATGTGAGAGGTAGGCAGAACGGATTTTTCTGCGTCGACTGAGCACTAGAACGATGGCACGATGGCTTTAGATGAGACCAAACTTTTTTTTCAGAAAATTGAATTTTTTCTCAGAGTTCCGGTTGCCGCCGCAAGAGTTCTGTCAAATATCTCTACAACTTTTCCTCGTCAGACAAATATTTTCAACGGAACACTCGAGGTAATTTTGTGAAGTTGCCCCCCCGCCCTAACGAAAGAAAAAAATCGTTAGCAAGAACTGAACTATCAATAAAAAGTACATAGAACTCCAGACTATGTGAGAGGCAACCAAAACGGATTTCTTTTCTGTCGACTGAGCAGTAGATCGAAGGCGCGATGGAATGCTTTGGATGAGACCAACTTTTTTTTCTTCGGAAAATTAAATGTTTTCATAGAGTTCTGGTTGCATTCGTAAGAGTTCTGTCAAATATCTTTAGAACTTTTCCTCGTCAGACAAGTATTTCCAACGGAACACTCGAGATAATTTTGTGAAGATGCCCCCCACCCCCCTCCAACGAAAGAAAAAAATCGTGAGTAACAACTGAACAATCAATAAAAAGTACATAGAACTCCAGAATTATGTGAGAGGCAACCAGAAAGGATTTTTATGCGTAGGCTGAGCAGTAGATCGATGGCGCGATGGAATGCTTTAGATGGGACCAAATTTTTTTTTCGGAAAATTGAGTTTTTTCTCAGAATTCTGGTGGCCCCCGCAAGGATTCTGTCGAATATCTTTATAACTTTTCCGCGTCAGACAAATATTTTCATCGGAACACTCGAGATAATTTCCTAGAATTGCCCCCGCCCCCCTAACGAAAGAAAAAAACCGTTAGTACCATTTGAAATTTCAATAAAAAGTACCTGGAAATCCAAAACTATGTGAGAGACAGCCAGAACGGATTTTTTTTCTTTCGACTGAGCAGTAGATTGAACGCTTGATTGAATGCTTTAGATGAGACCAAACTTTTTTTTCGGAAAATTGAATTTTTTCTCAGAGTTCTGGTTGCCCCCGCAAGAGTTCTGTCAAATATCTCTACAACTTTTCCTCGTCAGACTAAAATTTTCAACGGACACTCGAGGTAATTTTGTGAAGTTGCCCCCCCCCCCCCCCCCGTAACGAAAGAAAAAATCGTTAGTCACAACTGAACTATCAATAAAACGTCAATAGAACTCCAGAACTATGTGAGAGGCAACCAGAACGGATTTTTTTTCCGTCGACTGAGCAGTAGATTGATGGTGCGATGGAATGCTTTAGATGAGACCAAATTTTTTTTTCGGGAAATTGCATTTCTTCTCAGAGTTCTGGTTGCCCCCGCAAGAGTTCTGTCAAATATCTCTACAACTTTTCCTCGTTAGACACATATTTTCAACGGAACACTCGAGATAATTTTGTGAAGTTGCCCCCCCCCCCCTAACGAAAGAAAAAAATCGTTAGTACCAACTGAAATTTCAATGAAAAGTACATGGAACTCTAAAACTATGTGAGAGGCAACCAGAACGGATTTTTTTTCCATCGACTGAGCAGTAGATTGATGGCGCGATGGAATGCTTTAGATGAGACCAAATTTTGTTTTCGGAAAATTGAATTTTTTCTCAGAGTTCTGGTTGCCCCCGCATGAGTTCTGTCAAATATCGCCACAACTTTTCCTCGTCAGATAAATATTTTCAACGGAACACTCGAGATCATTTTGTGAAGTTGCCCCACCCCCTAACGAAAGATAAAAAATCGTTAGTAACAACTAAAGTATCAATAAAACGTACATAGAGCTCCAAAACTAAGTGAGAGGCAACCAGAACGGATTTTTTTCCGTCGACTGAGCAGTAGATCGATCGCGCGATGGAATGCTTTAGATGAGACCAATTTTTTTCAGCGGAAAATTGATTTTTTCTCAGAGTTCTGCTTGACCCCGCAAGAGTTCTGTCAAATATATTTACAAGTTTTCCTCGTCAGACAAATATTTTCAACGGAACGCTCGAGATAATTTTGTGAAGTTGCCCCCCCCCCCGCCCCCACCTAGCGAAAGAAAAAAATCGTTAGGAACAACTGAACTATCAATAAAAAGTACATAGAGCTCCAAAACTATGTGAGAGGTAACAAGAACGGATTTTTTTGCGTCGACTGAGCACTAGATCGATGGCACGATGGCTTTAGATGAGACCAAACTTTTTTTTCAGAAAATTGAATTTTTTCTCAGAGTTCCGGTTGCCGCCGCAAGAGTTCTGTCAAATATCTCTACAACTTTTCCTCGTCAGACAAATATTTTCAACGCAACACTCGAGGTAATTTTGTGAAGTGGCCCCCCCCCTAACGAAAGAAAAAAATCGTTAGCAAGAACTGAACTATCAATAAAAAGTACATAGAACTCCAGACTATGTGAGAGGCAACCAAAACGGATTTCTTTTCTGTCGACTGAGCAGTAGATCGAAGGCGCGATGGAATGCTTTGGATGAGACCAACTTTTTTTTTATCGGAAAATTAAATGTTTTCATAGAGTTCTGGTTGCATTCGTAAGAGTTCTGTCAAATATCTTTAGAACTTTTCCTCGTCAGACAAGTATTTTCAACGGAACACTCGAGATAATTTTGTGAAGATGCCCCCCACCCCCCTCCAACGAAAGAAAAAAATCGTGAGTAACAACTGAACAATCAATAAAAAGTACATAGAACTCCAGAATTATGTGAGAGGCAACCAGAAAGGATTTTTATGCGTAGGCTGAGCAGTAGATCGATGGCGCGATGGAATGCTTTAGATGGGACCAAATTTTTTTTTCGGAAAATTGAGTTTTTTCTCAGAATTCTGGTGGCCCCCGCAAGGATTCTGTCGAATATCTTTATAACTTTTCCGCGTCAGACAAATATTTTCATCGGAACACTCGAGATAATTTTCTAGAGTTGCCCCCCCCCCCTAACGAAAGAAAAAAACCGTTAGTACCATTTGAAATTTCAATAAAAAGTACCTGGAAATCCAAAACTATGTGAGAGACGACCAGAACGGATTTTTTTTCTTTCGACTGAGCAGTAGATTGAACGCTTGATTGAATGCTTTAGATGAGACCAAACTTTTTTTTCGGAAAATTGAATTTTTTCTCAGATTTCTGGTTGCCCCCGCAAGAGTTCTGTCAAATATCTCTACAACTTTTCCTCGTCAGACTAAAATTTTCAACGGAACACTCGAGGTAATTTTGTGAAGTTGCCCCCCCCCCCCTAACGAAAGAAAAAATCGTTAGTCACAACTGAACTATCAATAAAACGTACATAGAACTCCAGAACTATGTGAGAGGCAACCAGAACGGATTTTTTTCCGTCGACTGAGCAGTAGGTTGATGGTGCGATGGAATGCTTTAGATGAGACCAAATTTTTTTTTCGGGAAATTGCATTTTTTCTCAGAGTTCTGGTTGCCCCCGCAAGAGTTCTGTCAAATATCTCTACAACTTTTCCTCGTTAGACACATATTTTCAACGGAACACTCGAGATAATTTTGTGAAGTTGCCCCACCACCCCCTAACGAAAGAAAAAAATCGTTAGTACCAACTGAAATTTCAATGAAAAGTACATGGAACTCTAAAACTATGTGAGAGGCAACCAGAACGGATTTTTTTTCCATCGACTGAGCAGTAGATTGATGGCGCGATGGAATGCTTTAGATGAGACCAAATTTTGTTTTCGGAAAATTGAATTTTTTCTCAGAGTTCTGGTTGCCCCCGCATGAGTTCGATCAAATATCTCTACAACTTTTCCTCGTCAGATAAATATTTTGAACGGAACACTCGAGATAATTTTGTGAAGTTCCCCACCCCTCTAACGAAAGACAAAAATCGTTAGTACCATCTGAAATTTCAATAAAAAGTACATGGAAATCCAAAACTATGTGAAAGGCAACCAGAACGGATTTTTTTTTCCTTCGACTGAGCAGTAGATTGAACGTGCGATGGAATGCTTTAGATGAGACCAAACTTTTTTTTCGGAAAATTGAATTTTTCTCAGATTTCTGGTTGCCCCCGCAAGAGTTCTGTCAAATATCTCTACAACTTTTCCGCGTCAGACAAATATTTTCAACGGAACACTCGAGGTAATTTTGTAACGTTGCCCCCCCCCCCCCTAGCGAAAGAAAAAAATCGTTAGTAACAACTGAACTATCAATAAAACGTACATAGAACTCCAGAACTATGTGAGAGGCAACCAGAACGGATTTTTTTCCGTCGACTGAGCAGTAGATTGATGGCGCGATGGAATGCGTTAGATGAGACCAAATTTTGTTTTCGGGAAATTGAATTTTTTCTCAGAGTTCTGGTTGCCCCCGCATAAGTTCTGTCAAATATCTCTACAACTTTTCCTCGTCAGATAAATATTTTCAACGGAACACTCAAGATAATTTTGTGAAGTTGCCCCACCCCCTAACGAAAGATAAAAAATCGTTAGTAACAACTAAAGTATCAATAAAACGTACATAGAGCTCCAGAACTAAGTGAGAGGCAACCAGAACGGATTTTTTTCCGTCGACTGAGCAGTAGATCGATCGCGCGATGGAATGCTTTAGATGAGACCAATTTTTTTCAGCGGAAAATTGATTTTTTCTCAGAGTTCTGGTTGACCCCGCAAGAGTTCTGTCAAATATATTTACAAGTATTCCTCGTCAGACAAATATTTTCAACGGAACGCTCGAGATAATTTTGTGAAGTTGCCCCCCCCCCCCACCCCCCACCTAGCGAAAGAAAAAAATCGTTAGGAACAACTGAACTATCAATAAAAAGTACATAGAGCTCCAGAACTATGTGAGAGGTAACCAGAACGGATTTTTTTGCGTCGACTGAGCACTAGATCGATGGCACGATGGCTTTAGATGAGACCAAACTTTTTTTTCAGAAAATTGAATTTTTTCTCAGAGTTCCGGTTGCCGCCGCAAGAGTTCTGTCAAATATCTCTACAACTTTTCCTCGTCAGACAAATATTTTCAACGCAACACTCGAGGTAATTTTGTGAAGTGGCCCACCCCCCCCTAACGAAAGAAAAAAATCGTTAGCAAGAACTGAACTATCAATAAAAAGTACATAGAACTCCAGACTATGTGAGAGGCAACCAAAACGGATTTCTTTTCTGTCGACTGAGCAGTAGATCGAAGGCCCGATGGAATGCTTTGGATGAGACCAACTTTTTTTTCATCGGAAAATTAAATGTTTTCATAGAGTTCTGGTTGCATTCGTAAGAGTTCTGTCAAATATCTTTTGAACTTTTCCTCGTCAGACAAGTATTTTCAACGGAACACTCGAGATAATTTTGTGAAGATGCCCCCCACCCCCCTCCAACGAAAGAAAAAAATCGTGAGTAACAACTGAACAATCAATAAAAAGTACATAGAACTCCAGAATTATGTGAGAGGCAACCAGAAAGGATTTTTATGCGTAGGCTGAGCAGTAGATCGATGGCGCGATGGAATGCTTTAGATGGGACCAAATTTTTTTTTCGGAAAATTGAGTTTTTTCTCAGAATTCTGGTGGCCCCCGTAAGGATTCTGTCGAATATCTTTATAACTTTTCCGCGTCAGACAAATATTTTCATCGGAACACTCGAGATAATTTTCTAGAGTTGCCCCCCCCCCCCTAACGAAAGAAAAAAAACCGTTAGTACCATTTGAAAATTCAATAAAAAGTACCTGGAAATCCAAAACTATGTGAGAGACGACCAGAACGGATTTTTTTTCTTTCGACTGAGCAGTAGATTGAACGCTTGATTGAATGCTTTAGATGAGACCAAACTTTTTTTTCGGAAAATTGTATTTTTACTCAGATTTCTGGTTGCCCCCGCAAGAGTTCTGTCAAATATCTCTACAACTTTTCCTCGTCAGACTAAAATTTTCAACGGAACACTCGAGGTAATTTTGTGAAGTTGCCCCCCCCCCCCTAACGAAAGAAAAAATCGTTAGTCACAACTGAACTATCAATAAAACGTACATAGAACCCCAGAACTATGTGAGAGGCAACCAGAACGGATTTTTTTCCGTCGACTGAGCAGTAGGTTGATGGTGCGATGGAATGCATTAGATGAAACCAAATTTTTTTTTCGGGAAATTGCATTTTTTGTCAGAGTTCTGGTTGCCCCCGCAAGAGTTCTGTCAAATATCTCTACAACTTTTCCTCGTTAGACACATATTTTCAACGGAACACTCGAGATAATTTTGTGAAGTTGCCCCACCACCCCCTAACGAAAGAAAAAAATCGTTAGTACCAACTGAAATTTCAATGAAAAGTACATGGAACTCTAAAACTATGTGAGAGGCAACCAGAACGGATTTTTTTTCCATCGACTGAGCAGTAGATTGATGGCGCGATGGAATGCTTTAGATGAGACCAAATTTTGTTTTCGGAAAATTGAATTTTTTCTCAGAGTTCTGGTTGCCCCCGCATGAGTTCTATCAAATATCTCTACAACTTTTCCTCGTCAGATAAATATTTTGAACGGAACACTCGAGATAATCTTGTGAAGGTCCCCACCCCTCTAACGAAAGACAAAAATCGTTAGTACCATCTGAAATTTCAATAAAAAGTACATGGAAATCCAAAACTATGTGAGAGGCAACCAGACCGGATTTTTTTTCCTTCGACTGAGCAGTAGATTGAACGTGCGATGGAATGCTTTAGATGAGACCAAACTTTTTTTTCGGAAAATTGAATTTTTCTCAGATTTCTGGTTGCCCCCCGCAAGAGTTCTGTCAAATATCTCTACAACTTTTCCGCGTCAGACAAATATTTTCAACGGAACACTCGAGGTAATTTTGTAACGTTGCCCCCCCCCCCTAACGAAAGAAAAAAATCGTTAGTAACAACTGAACTATCAATAAAACGTACATAGAACTCCAGAACTATGTGAGAGGCAACCAGAACGGATTTTTTTCCGTCGACTGAGCAGTAGATTGATGGCGCGATGGAATGCTTTAGATGAGACCAATTTTTTTCAGCGGAAAATTGATTTTTTTCTCAGAGTTCTGGTTGACCCCGCAAGAGTTCTGTCAAATATATTTACAAGTTTTCCTCGTCAGACAAATATTTTCAACGGAACGCTCGAGATAATTTTGTGAAGTTGCCCCCCCCCCCCACCTAACGAAAGAAAAAAATCGTTAGGAACAACTGAACTATCAATAAAAAGTACATAGAGCTCCAGAACTATGTGAGAGGTAACCAGAACGGATTTTTTTGCGTCGACTGAGCACTAGATCGATGGCACGATGGCTTTAGATGAGACCAAACTTTTTTTTCAGAAAATTGAATTTTTTCTCAGAGTTCCGGTTGCCGCCGCAAGAGTTCTGTCAAATATCTCTAAAACTTTTCCTCGTCAGACAAATATTTTCAACGGAACACTCGAGGTAATTTTGTGAAGTTGCCCCCCCCCCTAACGAAAGAAAAAAATCGTTAGCATGAACTGAACTATCAATAAAAAGTACATAGAACTCCAGACTATGTGAGAGGCAACCAAAACGGATTTCTTTTCTGTCGACTGAGCAGTAGATCGAAGGCGCGATGGAATGCTTTGGATGAGACCAACTTTTTTTTCTTCGGAAAATTAAATGTTTTCATAGAGTTCTGGTTGCATTCGTAAGAGTTCTGTCAAATATCTTTAGAACTTTTCCTCGTCAGACAAGTATTTTCAACGAAACACTCGAGATATTTTTGTGAAGATGCCCCCCACCCCCCTCCAACGAAAGAAAAAAATCGTGAGTAACAACTGAACAATCAATAAAAAGTACATAGAAATCCAGAATTGTGTGAGAGGCAACCAGAAAGGATTTTTATGCGTAGGCTGAGCAGTAGATCGATGGCGCGATGGAATGCTTTAGATGGGACCAAATTTTTTTTTCGGAAAATTGAGTTTTTTCTCAGAATTCTGGTGGCCCCCGCAAGGATTCTGTCGAATATCTTTATGACTTTTCCGCGTCAGACAAATATTTTCATCGGAACACTCGAGATAATTTTCTAGAGTTGCCCCCCCCCCGCCCTCTAACGAAAGAAAAAAACCGTTAGTACCATTTGAAATTTCAATAAAAAGTACCTGGAAATCCAAAACTATGTGAGAGACAACCAGAACGGATTTTTTTTCTTTCGACTGAGCAGTAGATTGAACGCTTGATTGAATGCTTTAGATGAGACCAAACTTTTTTTTCGGAAAATTGAATTTTTTCTCAGAGTTCTGGTTGCCCCCGCAAGAGTTCTATCAAATATCTCTACAACTTTTCCTCGTCAGACTAAAATTTTCAACGGAACACTCGAGGTAATTTTGTGAAGTTGCCCCCCCCCCCCCTCACGAAAGAAAAAATCGTTAGTCACAACTGAACTATCAATAAAACGTACATAGACCTCCAGAACTATGTGAGAGGCAACCAGAACGGATTTTTTTCCGTCGACTGAGCAGTAGATTGATGGTGCGATGGATTGCTTTAGATGAGACCAAATTTTTTTTTCGGGAAATTGCATTTTTTCTCAGAGTTCTGGTTGCCCGCGCAAGAGTTCTGTCAAATATCTCTACAACTTTTCCTCGTTAGACACATATTTTCAACGGAACACTCGAGATAATTTTGCGAAGTTGCCCCCCCCCCCTACCGAAAGAAAAAAATCGTTAGTACCAACTGAAATTTCAATGAAAAGTACATGGAACTCTAAAACTATGTGAGAGGCAACCAGAACGGATTTTTTTTCCATCGACTGAGCAGTAGATTGATGGCGCGATGGAATGCTTTAGATGAGACCAAATTTTGTTTTCGGAAAATTGAATTTTTTCTCAGAGTTCTGGTTGCCCCCGCATGAGTTCTGTCAAATATCTCTACAACTTTTCCTCGTCAGATAAATATTTTCAACGGAACACTCGAGATAATTTTGTGAAGTTGCCCCACCGCCTAACGAAAGATAAAAAATCGTTAGTAACAACTAAAGTATCAATAAAACGTACATAGAGCTCCAGAACTAAGTGAGAGGCAACCAGAACGGATTTTTTTCCGTCGACTGAGCAGTAGATCGATCGCGCGATGGAATGCTTTCGATGAGACCAATTTTTTTCAACGGAAAATTGATTTTTTTCTCAGAGTTCTGGTTGACCCCGCAAGAGTTCTGTCAAATATATTTACTAGTTTTCCTCGTCAGACAAATATTTTCAACGGAACGCTCGAGATAATTTTGTGAAGTTGCCCCCCCCCACCTAACGAAAGAAAAAAACCGTTAGTACCATTGGAAATTTCAATAAAAAGTACCTGGAAATCCAAAACTATGTGAGAGACAACCAGAACGGATTTTTTTCTTTCGACTGAGCAGTAGATTGAACGCTTGATTGAATGCTTTAGATGAGACCAAACTTTTTTTTCGGAAAATTGAATTTTTTCTCAGAGTTCTGGTTGCCCCCGCAAGAGTTCTGTCAAATATCTCTACAACTTTTCCTCGTCAGACTAAAATTTTCAACGGAACACTCGAGGTAATTTTGTGAAGTTGCCCCCCCCCCCCCCTCACGAAAGAAAAAATCGTTAGTGACAACTGAACTATCAATAAAACGTACATAGAACTCCAGAACTATGTGAGAGGCAACCAGAACGGATTTTTTTCCGTCGACTGAGCAGTAGATTGATGGTGCGATGGATTGCTTTAGATGAGACCAAATTTTTTTTTCGGATAATTGCATTTTTTCTCAGAGTTCTGGTTGCCCCCGCAAGAGTTCTGTCAAATATCTCTACAACTTTTCCTCGTTAGACACATATTTTCAACGGAACACTCGAGATAATTTTGTGAAGTTGCCCCCCCCCCCCTAACGAAAGAAAAAAATCGTTGGTACCAACTGAAATTTCAATGAAAAGTACATGGAACTCTAAAACTATGTGAGAGGCAACCAGAACGGATTTTTTTTCCATCGACTGAGCAGTAGATTGATGGCGCGATGGAATGCTTTAGATGAGACCAAATTTTGTTTTCGGAAAATTGAATTTTTTCTCAGAGTTCTGGTTGCCCCCGCATGAGTTCTGTCAAATATCTCTACAACTTTTCCTCGTCAGATAAATATTTTCAACGGAACACTCGAGATAATTTTGTGAAGTTGCCCCACCCCCTAACGAAAGATAAAAAATCGTTAGTAACAACTAAAGTATCAATAAAACGTACATAGAGCTCCCGAACTAAGTGAGAGGCAGCCAGAACGGATTTTTTTCCGTCGACTGAGCAGTAGATCGATCGCGCGATGGAATGCTTTCGATGAGACCAATTTTTTTCAACGGAAAATTGATTTTTTTCTCAGAGTTCTGGTTGACCCCGCAAGAGTTCTGTCAAATATATTTACAAGTTTTCCTCGTCAGACAAATATTTTGAACGGAACGCTCGAGATAATTTTGTGAAGTTGCCCCCCACCCCACCGAACGAAAGAAAAAAATCGTTAGGAACAACTGAACTATCAATAAAAAGTACATAGAGCTCCAGAACTATGTGAGAGGTAACCAGAACGGATTTTTTTGCGTCGACTGAGCACTAGATCGATGGCACGATGGCTTTAGATGAGAACAAACTTTTTTTTCAGAAAATTGAATTTTTTCTCAGAGTTCCGGTTGCCGCCGCAAGAGTTCTGTCAAATATCTCTACAACTTTTCCTCGTCAGACAAATATTTTCAACGGAACACTCGAGGTAATTTTGTGAAGTTGCCCCCCCCCCCACCCCCCTAACGCAAGAAAAAAATCGTTAGCAAGAACTGAACTATCAATAAAAAGTACATAGAACTCCAGACTATGTGAGAGGCAACCAAAACGGATTTCTTTTCTGTCGACTGAGCAGTAGATCGAAGGCGCGATGGAATGCTTTGGATGAGACCAACTTTTTTTTCTTCGGAAAATTAAATGTTTTCATAGAGTTCTGGTTGCATTCGTAAGAGTTCTGTCAAATATATTTAGAACTTTTCCTCGTCAGACATGTATTTTCAACGGAACACTCGAGATATTTTTGTGAAGATGCCCCCCGCCCCCCGCCAACGAAAGAAAAAAATCGTGAGTAACAACTGAACAATCAATAAAAAGTACATAGAACTCCAGAATTATGTGAGAGGCAACCAGAAAGGATTTTTATGCGTAGGCAGAGCAGTAGATCGATGGCGTGATGGAATGCTTTAGATGGGACCAAATTTTTTTTTCGGAAAATTGAGTTTTTTCTCAGAATTCTGGTGGCCCCCGCAAGGATTCTGTCGAATATCTTTATAACTTTTCCGCGTCAGACAAATATTTTCATCGGAACACTCGAGATAATTTTCTAGAGTTGCCCCCCCCCCTAACGAAAGAAAAAAACCGTTAGTACCATTTGAAATTTCAATAAAAAGTACCTGGAAATCCAAAACTATGTGAGAGACAACCAGAACGGATTTTTTTTCTTTCGACTGAGCAGTAGATTGAACGCTTGATTGAATGCTTTAGATGAGACCAAACTTTTTTTTCGGAAAATTGAATTTTTTCTCAGAGTTCTGGTTGCCCCCGCAAGAGTTCTGTCAAATATCTCTACAACTTTTCCTCGTGAGACTAAAATTTTCAACGGAACACTCGAGGTAATTTTGTGAAGTTGCCCCCCGCCCTAACGAAAGAAAAAATC
The DNA here is from genome assembly GCA_944452715.1 of Ophion slaviceki. Lineage (NCBI taxonomy): Eukaryota > Metazoa > Arthropoda > Insecta > Hymenoptera > Ichneumonidae > Ophion > Ophion slaviceki. The sequence goes on along the minus strand of OX101793.1, from coordinate 18,189,096 downwards.
GTTAGTCACAACTGAACTATCAATAAAACGTACATAGAACTCCAGAACTATGTGAGAGGCAACCAGAACGGATTTTTTTCCGTCGACTGAGCAGTAGATTGATGGTGCGATGGATTGCTTTAGATGAGACCAAATTTTTTTTTCGGGAAATTGCATTTTTTCTCCGAGTTCTGGTTGCCCCCGCAAGAGTTCTGTCAAATATCTCTACAACTTTTCCTCGTTAGACACATATTTTCAACGGAACACTCGAGATAATTTTGTGAAGTTGCCCCCCCCCCCTAACGAAAGAAAAAAATCGTTAGTACCAACTGAAATTTCAATGAAAAGTACATGGAACTCTAAAACTATGTGAGAGACAACCAGAACGGATTTTTTTTCCATCGACTGAGCAGTAGATTGACGGCGCGATGGGATGCTTTAGATGAGACCAAATTTTGTTTTCGGAAAATTGAATTTTTTCTCAGAGTTCTGGTTGCCCCCGCATGAGTTCTGTCAAATATCTCTACAACTTTTCCTCGTCAGATAAATATTTTCAACGGAACACTCGAGATAATTTTGTGAAGTTGCCCCACCCCCTAACGAAAGATAAAAAATCGTTAGTAACAACTAAAGTATCAATAAAACGTACATAGAGCTCCAGAACTAAGTGAGAGGCAACCAGAACGGATTGTTTTCCGTCGACTGAGCAGTAGATCGATCGCGCGATGGAATGCTTTCGATGAGACCAATTTTTTTCAACGGAAAATTGATTTTTTTCTCAGAGTTCTGGTTGACCCCGCAAGAGTTTTGTCAAATATCTCTACAACTTTTCCTCGTCAGACTAAAATTTTCAACGGACACTCGAGGTAATTTTGTGAAGTTGCCCCCCCCCGCCCGCCCTAACGAAAGAAAAAATCGTTAGTCACAACTTAACTATCAATAAAACGTACATAGAACTCCAGAACTATGTGAGAGGCAACCAGAACGGATTTTTTTTCCATCGACTGAGCAGTAGATTGATGGCGCGATGGAATGCTTTAGATGAGACCAAATTTTGTTTTCGGAAAATTGAATTTTTTCTCAGAGTTCTGGTTGCCCCCGCATGAGTTCTGTCAAATATCTCTACAACTTTTCCTCGTCAGATAAATGTTTTCAACGGAACACTCGAGATAATTTTGTGAAGTTGCCCCACCCCCTAACGAAAGATAAAAAATCGTTAGTAACAACTAAAGTATCAATAAAACGTACATAGAGCTCCAGAACTATGTGAGAGACAACCAGAACGGATTTTTTTCCGTCGACTGAGCAGTAGATCGATCGCGCGATGGAATGCTTTAGATGAGACCAATTTTTTTCAGCGGAAAATTGATTTTTTTCTCAGCGTTCTGGTTGACCCCGCAAGAGTTCTGTCAAATATATTTACAAGTTTTCCTCGTCAGACAAATATTTTCAACGGAACGCTCGAGATAATTTTGTGAAGTTGCCCCCCCCACCCCCCCAACCTAACGAAAGAAAAAAATCGTTAGGAACAACTGAACTATCAATAAAAAGTACATAGAGCTCCAGAACTATGTGAGAGGTAACCAGAACAGATTTTTTTGCGTCGACTGAGAACTAGATCGATGGCACGATGGCTTTAGATGAGACCAAACTTTTTTTTCAGAAAATTGAATTTTTTCTCAGAGTTCCGGTTGCCGCCGCAAGAGTTCTGTCAAATATCTCTACAACTTTTCCTCGTCAGACAAATATTTTCAACGGAACACTCGAGGTAATTTTGTGAAGTTGCCCCACCCCCCTAACGAAAGAAAAAAATCGTTAGCATGAACTGAACTATCAATAAAAAGTACATAGACCTCCAGACTATGTGAGAGGCAACCAAAACGGATTTCTTTGCTGTCGACTGAGCAGTAGATCGAAGGCGCGATGGAATGCTTTGGATGAGACCAACTTTTTTTTCTTCGGAAAATTAAATGTTTTCATAGAGTTCTGGTTGCATTCGTAAGAGTTCTGTCAAATATCTTTAGAACTTTTCCTCGTCAGACAAGTATTTTCAACGAAACACTCGAGATATTTTTGTGAAGATGCCCCCCACCCCCCTCCAACGAAAGAAAAAAATCGTGAGTAACAACTGAACAATCAATAAAAAGTACATAGAAATCCAGAATTGTGTGAGAGGCAACCAGAAAGGATTTTTATGCGTGGGCTGAGCAGTAGATCGATGGCGCGATGGAATGCTTTAGATGGGACCAAATTTTTTTTTCGGAAAATTGAGTTTTTTCTCAGAATTCTGGTGGCCCCCGCAAGGATTCTGTCGAATATCTTTAGAACTTTTCCGCGTCAGACAAATATTTTCATCGGAACACTCGAGATAATTTTCTAGAGTTGCCCCCCCCCCGCCCTCTAACGAAAGAAAAAAACCGTTAGTACCATTTGAAATTTCAATAAAAAGTACCTGGAAATCCAAAACTATGTGAGAGACAACCAGAACGGATTTTTTTTCTTTCGACTGAGCAGTAGATTGAACGCTTGATGGAATGCTTTAGATGAGACCAAACTTTTTTTTCGGAAAATTGAATTTTTTCTCAGAGTTCTGGTTGCCCCCGCAAGAGTTCTGTCAAATATCTCTACAACTTTTCCTCGTTAGACACATATTTTCAACGGAACACTCGAGATAATTTTGTGAAGTTGCCCCCCCCCCCCTAACGAAAGAAAAAAATCGTTAGTACCAACTGAAATTTCAATGAAAAGTACATGGAACTCTAAAACTATGTGAGAGACAACCAGAACGGATTTTTTTTCCATCGACTGAGCAGTAGATTGATGGCGCGATGGAATGCTTTAGATGAGACCAAATTTTGTTTTCGGAAAATTGAATTTTTTCTCAGAGTTCTGTCTTGCCCCCGCATGAGTTCTGTCAAATATCTCTACAACTTTTCCTCGTCAGATAAATATTTTCAACGGAACACTCGAGATAATTTTGTGAAATTGCCCCACCCCCTAACGAAAGATAAAAAATCGTTAGTAACAACTAAAGTATCAATAAAACGTACATAGAGCTCCAGAACTAAGTGAGAGGCAACCAGAACGGATTGTTTTCCGTCGACTGAGCAGTAGATCGATCGCGCGATGGAATGCTTTCGATGAGACCAATTTTTTTCAACGGAAAATTGATTTTTTTCTCAGAGTTCTGGTTGACCCCGCAAGAGTTTTGTCAAATATCTCTACAACTTTTCCTCGTCAGACTAAAATTTTCAACGGAACACTCGAGGTAATTTTGTGAAGTTGCCCCCCCCCCCGCCCTAACGAAAGAAAAAATCGTTAGTCACAACTGAACTGTCAATAAAACGTACATAGAACTCCAGAACTATGTGAGGGGCAACCAGAACGGATTTTTTTTCCATCGACTGAGCAGTAGATTGATGGCGCGATGGAATGCTTTAGATGAGACCAAATTTTGTTTTCGGAAAATTGAATTTTTTCTCAGAGTTCTGGTTGCCCCCGCATGAGTTCTGTCAAATATCTCTACAACTTTTCCTCGTCAGATAAATATTTTCAACGGAACACTCGAGATAATTTTGTGAAGTTGCCCCACCCCCTAACGAAAGATATAAGATCGTTAGTAACAACTAAAGTATCAATAAAACGTACATAGAGCTCCAGAACTAAGTGAGAGGCAACCAGAACGGATTTTTTTCCGTCGACTGAGCAGTAGATCGATCGCGCGATGGAATGCTTTAGATGAGACCAATTTTTTTCAGCGGAAAATTGATTTTTTTCTCAGAGTTCTGGTTGACCCCGCAAGAGTTCTGTCAAATATATTTACAAGTTTTCCTCGTCAGACAAATATTTTCAACGGAACGCTCGAGATAATTTTGTGAAGTTGCCCCCCCCCCACACCTAACGAAAGAAAAAAATCGTTAGGAACAACTGAACTATCAATAAAAAGTACATAGAGCTCCAGAACTATGTGAGAGGTAACCAGAACGGATTTTTTTGCGTCGACTGAGCACTAGATCGATGGCACGATGGCTTTAGATGAGACCAAACTTTTTTTTCAGAAAATTGAATTTTTTCTCAGAGATCCGGTTGCTGCCGCAAGAGTTCTGTCAAATATCTCTACAACTTTTCCTCGTCAGACCAATATTTTCAACGGAACACTCGAGGTAATTTTGTGAAGTTGCCCCCCCCCCCTAACGAAAGAAAAAAATTGTTAGCATGAACTGAACTATCAATAAAAAGTACATAGAACTCCAGACTATGTGAGAGGCAACCAAAACGGATTTCTTTTCTGTCGACTGAGCAATAGATCGAAGGCGCGATGGAATGCTTTGGATGAGACCAACTTTTTTTTCTTCGGAAAATTAAATGTTTTCATAGAGTTCTGGTTGCATTCGTAAGAGTTCTGTCAAATATCTTTAGAACTTTTCCTCGTGAGACAAGTATTTTCAACGAAACACTCGAGATATTTTTGTGAAGATGCCCCCCACCCCCCTCCAACGAAAGAAAAAAATCGTGAGTAACAACTGAACAATCAATAAAAAGTACATAGAAATCCAGAATTGTGTGAGAGGCAACCAGAAAGGATTTTTATGCGTAGGCTGAGCAGTAGATCGATGGCGCGATGGAATGCTTTAGATGGGACCAAATTTTTTTTTCGGAAAATTGAGTTTTTTCTCAGAATTCTGGTGGCCCCCGCAAGGATTCTGTCGAATATCTTTATAACTTTTCCGCGTCAGACAAATATTTTCATCGGAACACTCGAGATAATTTTCTAGGATTGCCCCCCCCCCCCCCCCGCCCCCTAACGAAAGAAAAAAACCGTTAGTACCATTTGAAATTTCAATAAAAAGGACCTGGAAATCCAAAACTATGTGAGAGACAACCAGAACGGATTTTTTTTCTTTCGACTGAGCAGTAGATTGAACGCTTGATTGAATGCTTTAGATGAGACCAAACTTTTTTTTCGGAAAATTGAATTTTTTCTCAGAGTTCTGGTTGCCCCCGCAAGAGTTCTGTCAAATATCTCTACAACTTTTCCTCGTCAGACTAAAATTTTCAACGGAACACTCGAGGTAATTTTGTGAAGTTGCCCCCCCCCCCCTCTCGAAAGAAAAAATCGTTAGTCACAACTGAACTATCAATAAAACGTACATAGAACTCCAGAACTATGTGAGAGGCAACCAGAACGGATTTTTTTCCGTCGACTGAGCAGTAGATTGATGGTGCGATGGATTGCTTTAGTTGAGACCAAATTTTTTTTTCGGGAAATTGCATTTTTTCTCAGAGTTCTGGTTGCCCCCGCAAGAGTTCTGTCAAATATCTCTACAACTTTTCCTCGTTATACACATATTTTCAACGGAACACTCGAGATAATTTTGTGAAGTTGCCCCCCCCCCTAACGAAAGAAAAAAATCGTTAGTACCAACTGAAATTTCAATGAAAAGTACATGGAACTCTAAAACTATGTGAGAGACAACCAGAACGGATTTTTTTTCCATCGACTGAGCAGTAGATTGATGGCGCGATGGAATGCTTTAGATGAGACCAAATTTTGTTTTCGGTAAATTGAATTTTTTCTCAGAGTTCTGGTTGCCCCCGCATGAGTTCTGTCAAATATCTGTACAACTTTTCCTCGTCAGATAAATATTTTCAACGGAACACTCGAGATAATTTTGTGAAGTTGCCCCACCCCCTAACGAAAGATAAAAAATCGTTAGTAACAACTAAAGTATCAGTAAAACGTACATAGAGCTCCAGAACTAAGTGAGAGGCAACCAGAACGGATTTTTTTCCGTCGACTGAGCAGTAGATCGATCGCGCGATGGAATGCTTTAGATGAGACCAATTTTTTTCAGCGGAAAATTGATTTTTTTCTCAGAGTTCTGGTTGACCCCGCAAGAGTTCTGTCAAATATATTTACAAGTTTTCCTCGTCAGACAAATATTTTCAACGGAACGCTCGAGATAATTTTGTGAAGTTGCCACCCCCCACACCTAGCGAAAGGAAAAATCGTTAGGAACAACTGAACTATCAATAAAAAGTACATAGAGCTCCAGAACTATGTGAGAGGTAACCAGAACGGATTTTTTTGCGTCGACTGAGCACTAGATCGATGGCACGATGGCTTTAGATGAGACCAAACTTTTTTTTCAGAAAATTGAATTTTTTCTCAGAGTTCCGGTTGCCGCCGCAAGAGTTCTGTCAAATATCTCTACAACTTTTCCTCGTCAGACAAATATTTTCAACGGAACACTCGAGGTAATTTTGTGAAGTTGCCCCCCCCCCCCCCCCAACGAAAGAACAAAATCGTTAGCAAGAACTGAACTATCAATAAAAAGTACATAGAACTCCAGACTATGTGAGAGGCAACCAAAACGGATTTCTTTTCTGTCGACTGAGCAGTAGATCGAAGGCGCGATGGAATGCTTTGGATGAGACGAACTTTTTTTTCTTCGGAAAATTAAATGTTTTCATAGAGTTCTGGTTGCATTCGTAAGAGTTCTGTCAAATATCTTTAGAACTTTTCCTCGTCAGACAAGTATTTTCAACGGAACACTCGAGATAATTTTGTGAAGATGCCCCCCAACCCCCTGCAACGAAAGAAAAAAATCGTGAGTAACAACTGAACAATCAATAAAAAGTACATAGAACTCCAGAATTACGTGAGAGGCAACCAGAAAGGATTTTTATGCGTAGGCAGAGCAGTAGATCGATGGCGCGATGGAATGCTTTAGATGGGACCAAATTTTTTTTTCGGAAAATTGAATTTTTTCTCAGAATTCTTGTGGCCCCCGCAAGGATTCTGTCGAATATCTTTATAACTTTTCCGCGTCAGACAAATATTTTAATCGGAACACTCGAGATAATTTTCTAGAGTTGCCCCCCCCCCCCCTAACGAAAGAAAAAAACCGTTAGTACCATTTGAAATTTCAATAAAAAGTACCTGGAAATCCAAAACTATGTGAGAGACAACCAGAACGGATTTTTTTTCTTTCGACTGAGCAGTAGATTGAACGCTTGATTGAATGCTTTAGATGAGACCAAACTTTTTTTTCGGAAAATTGAATTTTTTCTCAGAGTTCTGGTTGCCCCCGCAAGAGTTCTGTCAAATATCTCTACAACTTTTCCTCGTCAGACTAAAATTTTCAACGGAACACTCGAGGTAATTGAGTGAAGTTGCCCCCCCCCTAACGAAAGAAAAAATCGTTAGTCACAACTGAACTATCAATAAAACGTACATAGGACTCCAGAACTATGTGAGAGGCAACCAGAACGGATTTTTTTTCCGTCGACTGAGCAGTAGATTGATGGTGCGATGGAATGCTTTAGATGAGACCAAATTTTGTTTTCGGAAAATTGAATTTTTTCTCAGAGTTCTGGTTGCCCCCGCTTGAGTTCTGTCAAATATCTCTACAACTTTTCCTCGTCAGATAAATATTTTCAACGGAATACTCGAGATAATTTTGTGAAGTTGCCCCACCCCCTAACGAAAGATAAAAAATCGTTAGTAACAACTAAAGTATCAATAAAACGTACATAGAGCTCCAGAACTAAGTGAGAGGCAACCAGAACGGATTTTTTTCCGTCGACTGAGCAGTAGATCGATCGCGCGATGGAATGCTTTAGATGAGACCAATTTTTTTCAGCGGAAAATTGATTTTCTTCTAAGAGTTCTGGTTGACCCCGCAAGAGTTCTGTCAAATATATTTACAAGTTTTCCTCGTCAGACAAATATTTTCAACGGAACGCTCGAGATAATTTTGTGAAGTTGCTCCCCCCCCCCCCCCCCCCCACCTAACGAAAGAAAAAAATCGTTAGGAACAACTGAACTATCAATAAAAAGTACATAGAGCTCCAGAACTATGTGAGAGGCAACCAGAACGGATTTTTTTCCGTCGACTGAGCAGTAGATTGATGGTGCGATGGATTGCTTTAGTTGAGACCAAATTTTTTTTTCGGGAAATTGCATTTTTTCTCAGAGTTCTGGTTGCCCCCGCAAGAGTTCTGTCAAATATCTCTACAACTTTTCCTCGTTATACACATATTTTCAACGGAACACTCGAGATAATTTTGTGAAGTTGCCCCCCCCCCCTAACGAAAGAAAAAAATCGTTAGTACCAACTGAAATTTCAATGAAAAGTACATGGAACTCTAAAACTATGTGAGAGACAACCAGAACGGATTTTTTTTCCATCGACTGAGCAGTAGATTGATGGCGCGATGGAATGCTTTAGATGAGACCAAATTTTGTTTTCGGTAAATTGAATTTTTTCTCAGAGTTCTGGTTGCCCCCGCATGAGTTCTGTCAAATATCTGTACAACTTTTCCTCGTCAGATAAATATTTTCAACGGAACACTCGAGATAATTTTGTGAAGTTGCCCCACCCCCTAACGAAAGATAAAAAATCGTTAGTAACAACTAAAGTATCAGTAAAACGTACATAGAGCTCCAGAACTAAGTGAGAGGCAACCAGAACGGATTTTTTTCCGTCGACTGAGCAGTAGATCGATCGCGCGATGGAATGCTTTAGATGAGACCAATTTTTTTCAGCGGAAAATTGATTTTTTTCTCAGAGTTCTGGTTGACCCCGCAAGAGTTCTGTCAAATATATTTACAAGTTTTCCTCGTCAGACAAATATTTTCAACGGAACGCTCGAGATAATTTTGTGAAGTTGCCACCCCCCACACCTAACGAAAGGAAAAATCGTTAGGAACAACTGAACTATCAATAAAAAGTACATAGGGCTCCAGAACTATGTGAGAGGTAACCAGAACGGATTTTTTTGCGTCGACTGAGCACTAGATCGATGGCACGATGGCTTTAGATGAGACCAAACTTTTTTTTCAGAAAATTGAATTTTTTCTCAGAGTTCCGGTTGCCGCCGCAAGAGTTCTGTCAAATATCTCTACAACTTTTCCTCGTCAGACAAATATTTTCAACGGAACACTCGAGGTAATTTTGTGAAGTTGCCCCCCCCCCCTAACGAAAGAACAAAATCGTTAGCAAGAACTGAACTATCAATAAAAAGTACATAGAACTCCAGACTATGTGAGAGGCAACCAAAACGGATTTCTTTTCTGTCGACTGAGCAGTAGATCGAAGGCGCGATGGAATGCTTTGGATGAGACCAACTTTTTTTTCTTCGGAAAATTAAATGTTTTCATAGAGTTCTGGTTGCATTCGTAAGAGTTCTGTCAAATATCTTTAGAACTTTTCCTCGTCAGACAAGTATTTTCAACGGAACACTCGAGATAATTTTGAGAAGATGCCCCCCAACCCCCTGCAACGAAAGAAAAAAATCGTGAGTAACAACTGAACAATCAATAAAAAGTACATAGAACTCCAGAATTACGTGAGAGGCAACCAGAAAGGATTTTTATGCGTAGGCAGAGCAGTAGAGCGATGGCGCGATGGAATGCTTTAGATGGGACCAAATTTTTTTTTCGGAAAATTGAATTTTTTCTCAGGATTCTTGTGGCCCCCGCAAGGATTCTGTCGAATATCTTTATAACTTTTCCGCGTCAGACAAATATTTTAATCGGAACACTCGAGATAATTTTCTAGAGTTGCCCCCCCCCCCCTAACGAAAGAAAAAAACCGTTAGTACCATTTGAAATTTCAATAAAAAGTACCTGGAAATCCAAAACTATGTGAGAGACAACCAGAACGGATTTTTTTTCTTTCGACTGAGCAGTAGATTGAACGCTTGATTGAATGCTTTAGATGAGACCAAACTTTTTTTTCGGAAAATTGAATTTTTTCTCAGAGTTCTGGTTGCCCCCGCAAGAGTTCTGTCAAATATCTCTACAACTTTTCCTCGTCAGACTAAAATTTTCAACGGAACACTCGAGGTAATTGAGTGAAGTTGCCCCCCCCCCCTAACGAAAGAAAAAATCGTTAGTCACAACTGAACTATCAATAAAACGTACATAGGACTCCAGAACTATGTGAGAGGCAACCAGAACGGATTTTTTTCCGTCGGCTGAGCAGTAGATTGATGGTGCGATGGAATGCTTTAGATGAGACCAAATTTTGTTTTCGGAAAATTGAATTTTTTCTCAGAGTTCTGGTTGCCCCCGCATGAGTTCTGTCAAATATCTCTACAACTTTTCCTCGTCAGATAAATATTTTCAACGGAATACTCGAGATAATTTTGTGAAGTTGCCCCACCCCCTAACGAAAGATAAAAAATCGTTAGTAACAACTAAAGTATCAATAAAACGTACATAGAGCTCCAGAACTAAGTGAGAGGCAACCAGAACGGATTTTTTTCCGTCGACTGAGCAGTAGATCGATCGCGCGATGGAATGCTTTAGATGAGACCAATTTTTTTCAGCGGAAAATTGATTTTCTTCTAAGAGTTCTGGTTGACCCCGCAAGAGTTCTGTCAAATTTATTTACAAGTTTTCCTCGTCAGACAAATATTTTCAACGGAACGCTCGAGATAATTTTGTGAAGTTGCTCCCCCCCCCCCCCCACCTAACGAAAGAAAAAAATCGTTAGGAACAACTGAACTATCAATAAAAAGTACATAGAGCTCCAGAACTATGTGAGAGGTAACCAGAACGGATTTTTTTGCGTCGACTGAGCACTAGATCGATGGCACGATGGCTTTAGATGAGACCAAACTTTTTTTTCAGAAAATTGAATTTTTTCTCAGAGTTCTGGTTGCCCCCGCATGAGTTCTGTCAAATATCTCTACAACTTTTCCTCGTCAGATAAATATTTTCAACGGAACACTCGAGATAATTTTGTGAAGTTGCCCCACCCCCTAACGAAAGATAAAAAATCGTTAGTAACAACTAAAGTATCAATAAAACGTACATAGAGCTCCAGAACTAAGTGAGAGGCAACCAGAACGGATTTTTTTCCGTCGACTGAGCAGTAGATCGATCGCGCGATGGAATGCTTTAGATGAGACCAATTTTTTTCAGCGGACAATTGATTTTTTTCTCAGAGTTCTGGTTGACCCCGCAAGAGTTCTGTCAAATATATTTACAAGTTTTCCTCGTCAGACAAATATTTTCAACGGAACGCTCGAGATAATTTTGTGAAGTTGCCCCCCCCCCCCACACTTAACGAAAGAAAAAAATCGTTAGGAACAACTGAACTATCAATAAAAAGTACATAGAGCTCCAGAACTATGTGAGAGGTAACCAGAACGGATTTTTTTGCGTCGACTGAGCACTAGATCGATGGCACCATGGCTTTAGATGAGACCAAACTTTTTTTTCAGAAAATTGAATTTTTTCTCAGAGTTCCGGTTGCCGCCGCAAGAGTTCTGTCAAATATCTCTACAACTTTTCCTCGTCAGACAAATATTTTCAACGGAACACTCGAGGTAATTGTGTGAAGTTGCCCCCCCCCCTAACGAAAGAAAATATCGTTAGTCACAACTGAACTATCAATAAAACGTACATAGAACTCCAGAACTATGTGAGAGGCAACCAGAACGGATTTTTTTCCGTCGACTGAGCAGTAGATTAATGGTGCGATGGAATGCTTTAGATGAGACCAATTTTTTTCAGCGGAAAATTGATTTTTTTCTCAGAGTTCTCGTTGACCCCGCAAGCGTTCTGTCAAATATATTTACAAGTTTTCCTCGTCAGACAAATGTTTTCAACGGAACGCTCGAGATAATTTTGTGAAGTTGCCCCACCCCCCTAACGAAAGAAAAAAATCGTTAGTACCAACCGAAATTTCAATGAAAAGTACATGGAACTCTAAAACTATGTGAGAGGCAACAAGAACGGATTTTTTTTCCATCGACTGAGCAGTAGATTGATGGCGCGATGGAATGCTTTAGATGAGACCAAATTTTGTTTTCGGAAAATTGAATTTTTTCTCAGAGTTCTGGTTGCCCCCGCATGACTTCTGTCAAATATCTCTACAACTTTTCCTCGTCAGATAAATATTTTCAACGGAACACTCGAGATAATTTTGTGAAGTTGCCCCAACCCCTAACGAAAGATAAAAAATCGTTAGTAACAACTAAAGTTTCAATAAAACGTACATAGAGCTCCAGAACTAAGTGAGAGGCAACCAGAACGGATTTTTTTCCGTCGACTGAGCAGTAGATCGATCGCGCGATGGAATGCTTTAGATGAGACCAATTTTTTTCAGCGGAAAATTGATTTTTTTCTCAGAGTTCTGGTTGACCCCGCAAGAGTTCTGTCAAATATATTTACAAGTTTTCCTCGTCAGACAAATATTTTCAACGGAACGCTCGAGATAATTTTGTGAAGTTGCCCCCCCACCCCCCCACCTAACGAAAGAAAAAAATCGTTAGCACCAACTGAAATTTCAATGAAAAGTACATGGAACTCTAAAACTATGTGAGAGGCAACCAGAACGGATTTTTTTTCCATCGACTGAGCAGTAGATTGATGGCGCGATGGAATGCTTTAGATGAGACCAAATTTTGTTTTCGGAAAATTGAATTTTCTTTCAGAGTTCTGGTTGCCCCCGCATGAGTTCTGTCAAATATCTCTACAACTTTTCCTCGTCAGATAAATATTTTCAACGGAACACTTGAGATAACTTTGGGAAGTTGCCCCACCCCCTAACGAAAGATAAAAAATCGTTAGTAACAACTAAAGTATCAATAAAACGTACATAGAGCTCCAGAACTAAGTGAGAGGCAACCAGAACGTATTTTTTTCCGTCGACTGAGCAGTAGATCGATCGCGCGATGGAATGCTTTAGATGAGACCAATTTTTTTCAGCGGAAAAATGATTTTTTTCTCAGAGTTCTGGTTGACCCCGCAAGAGTTCTGTCAAATATATTTACAAGTTTTCCTCGTCAGACAAATATTTTCAACGGAACGCTCGAGATAATTTTGTGAAGTTTCCCCCCCCCCCCCCACCTAACGAAAGAAAAAAATCGTTAGGAACAACTGAACTATCAATAAAAAGTACATAGAGCACCAGAACTATGTGAGAGGTAACCAGAACGGATTTTTTTGCGTCGACTGAGCACTAGATCGATGGCACGATGGCTTTAGATGAGACCAAACTTTTTTTTCAGAAAATTGAATTTTTTCTCAGAGTTCCGGTTGCCGCCGCAAGAGTTCTGTCAAATATCTCTACAACCTTTCCTCGTCAGACAAATATTTTCAACGGAACACTCGAGGTAATTTTGTGAAGTTGCCCCCCCCCCCCGCCTAACGAAAGAAAAAAATCGTTAGCAAGAACTGAACTATCAATAAAAAGTACATAGAACTCCAGACTATGTGAGAGGCAACCAAAACGGATTTCTTTTCTGTCGACTGAGCAGTAGATGGAAGGCGCGATGGAATGCTTTGGTTGAGACCAACTTTTTTTTCTTCGGAAAATTAAATGTTTTCATAGAGTTCTGGTTGCATTCGTAAGAGTTCTGTCAAATATCTTTAGAACTTTTCCTCGTCAGACAAGTATTTTCAACGAAACACTCGAGATATTTTTGTGAAGATGCCACCCACCCCCCTCCAACGAAAGAAAAAAATCGTGAGTAACAACTGAACAATCCATAAAAAGTACATAGAAATCCAGAATTGTGTGAGAGGCAACCAGAAAGGATTTTTATGCGTAGGCTGAGCAGTAGATCGATGGCGCGATGGAATGCTTTAGATGGGACCAAATTTTTTTTTCGGAAAATTGAGTTTTTTCTCAGAATTCTGGTGGCCCCCGCAAGGATTCTGTCGAATATCTTTATAACTTTTCCGCGTCAGACAAATATTTTCATCGGAACACTCGAGATAATTTTCTAGAGTTGCCCCCACCCCCCGGCCCCTAACGAAAGAAAAAAACCGTTAGTACCATTTGAAATTTCAATAAAAAGTACCTGGAAATCCAAAACTATGTGAGAGACAACCAGAACGGATTTATTTTCTTTCGACTGAGCAGTAGATTGAACGCTTGATTGAATGCTTTAGATGAGACCAAACTTTTTTTTCGGAAAATTGAATTTTTTCTCAGAGTTCTGGTTGCCCCCCAAGAGTTCTGTCAAATATCTCTACAACTTTTCCTCGTCAGACTAAAATTTTCAACGGAACACTCGAAGTAATTTTGTGAAGTTGCCCCCCCCCCCCCTCACGAAAGAAAAAATCGTTAGTCACAACTGAACTATCAATAAAACGTACATAGAACTCCAGAACTATGTGAGAGGCAACCAGAACGGATTTTTTTCCGTCGACTGAGCAGTAGATTGATGGTGCGATGGATTGCTTTAGATGAGACCAAATTTTTTTTTTCGGGAAATTGCATTTTTTCTCAGAGTTCTGGTTGCCCCCGCAAGAGTTCTGTCAAATATCTCTACAACTTTTCCTCGTTAGACACATATTTTCAACGGAACACTCGAGATAATTTTGTGAAGTTGCCCCCCCCCCTAACGAAAGAAAAAAATCGTTAGTACCAACTGAAATTTCAATGAAAAGTACATGGAACTCTAAAACTATGTGAGAGACAACCGAAACGGATTTTTTTTCCATCGACTGAGCAGTAGATTGATGGCGCGATGGAATGCTTTAGATGAGACCAAATTTTGTTTTCGGAAAATTGAATTTTTTCTCAGAGTTCTGGTTGCCCCCGCATGAGTTCTGTCAAATATCTCTACAACTTTTCCTCGTTAGATAAATATTTTCAACGGAACACTCGAGATAATTTTGTGAAGTTGCCCCACCCCCTAACGAAAGATAAAAAATCGTTAGTAACAACTAAAGTATCAATAAAACGTACATAGAGCTCCAGAACTAAGTGAGAGGCAACCAGAACGGATTGTTTTCCGTCGACTGAGCAGTAGATCGATCGCGCGATGGAATGCTTTCGATGAGACCAATTTTTTTCAACGGAAAATTGATTTTTTTCTCAGAGTTCTGGTTGACCCCGCAAGAGTTTTGTCAAATATCTCTACAACTTTTCCTCGTCAGACTAAAATTTTCAACGGAACACTCGAGGTAATTTTGTGAAGTTGCCCCCCCCCCGCCCTAACGAAAGAAAAAATCGTTAGTCACAACTGAACTATCAATAAAACGTACATAGAACTCCAGAACTATGTGAGAGGCAACCAGAACGGATTTTTTTTCCATCGACTGAGCAGTAGATTGATGGCGCGATGGCTTTAGATGAGACCAAACTTTTTTTTCAGAAAATTGAATTTTTTCTCAGAGTTCCGGTTGCCGCCGCAAGAGTTCTGTCAAATATCTCTACAACTTTTCCTCGTCAGACAAATATTTTCAACGGAACACTCGAGGTAATTTTGTGAAGTTGCCCCCCCCCGCCTAACGAAAGAAAAAAATCGTTAGCAAGAACTGAACTATCAATAAAAAGTACATAGAACTCCAGACTATGTGAGAGGCAACCAAAACGGATTTCTTTTCTGTCGACTGAGCAGTAGATCGAAGGCGCGATGGAATGCTTTGGTTGAGACCAACTTTTTTTTCTTCGGAAAATTAAATGTTTTCATAGAGTTCTGGTTGCATTCGTAAGAGTTCTGTCAAATATCTTTAGAACTTTTCCTCGTCAGACAAGTATTTTCAACGAAACACTCGAGATATTTTTGTGAAGATGCCACCCACCCCCCTCCAACGAAAGAAAAAAATCGTGAGTAACAACTGAACAATCCATAAAAAGTACATAGAAATCCAGAATTGTGTGAGAGGCAACCAGAAAGGATTTTTATGCGTAGGCTGAGCAGTAGATCGATGGCGCGATGGAATGCTTTAGATGGGACCAAATTTTTTTTTCGGAAAATTGAGTTTTTTCTCAGAATTCTGGTGGCCCCCGCAAGGATTCTGTCGAATATCTTTATAACTTTTCCGCGTCAGACAAATATTTTCATCGGAACACTCGAGATAATTTTCTAGAGTTGCCCCCCCCCCCCGGCCCCTAACGAAAGAAAAAAACCGTTAGTACCATTTGAAATTTCAATAAAAAGTACCTGGAAATCCAAAACTATGTGAGAGACAACCAGAACGGATTTTTTTTCTTTCGACTGAGCAGTAGATTGAACGCTTGATTGAATGCTTTAGATGAGACCAAACTTTTTTTTCGGGAAATTGCATTTTTTCTCAGAGTTCTGGTTGCCCCCGCAAGAGTTCTGTCAAATATCTCTACAACTTTTCCTCGTTAGACACATATTTTCAACGGAACACTCGAGATAATTTTGTGAAGTTGCCCCCCCCACCCCCCCTACCGAAAGAAAAAAATCGTTAGTACCAACTGAAATTTCAATGAAAAGTACATGGAACTCTAAAACTATGTGAGAGGCAACGAGAACGGATTTTTTTTCCATCGACTGAGCAGTAGATTGATGGCGCGATGGAATGCTTTAGATGAGACCAAATTTTGTTTTCGGAAAATTGATTTTTTTCTCAGAGTTCTGGTTGCCCCCGCATGAGTTCTGTCAAATATCTCTACAGCTTTTCCTCGTCAGATAAATATTTTCAACGGAACACTCGAGATAATTTTGTGAAGGTGCCCCACCCCCTATCGAAAGATAAAAAATCGTTAGTGACAACTAAAGTATCAATAAAACGTACATAGAGCTCCAGAACTAAGTGAGAGGCAACCAGAACGGATTTTTTTCCGTCGACTGAGCAGTAGATCGATCGCGCGATGGAATGCTTTCGATGAGACCAATTTTTTTCAACGGAAAATTGATTTTTTTCTCAGAGTTCTGGTTGACCCCGCAAGAGTTCTGTCAAATATATTTACAAGTTTTCCTCGTCAGACCAATATTTTCAACGGAACGCTCGAGATAATTTTGTGAAGTTGCCCCCCCCCCCCACCTAACGAAAGAAAAAAATCGTTAGGAACAACTGAACTATCAATAAAAAGTACATAGAGCTCCAGAACTATGTGAGAGGTAACCAGAACGGATTTTTTTGCGTCGACTGAGCACTAGATCGATGGCACGATGGCTTTAGATGAGACCAAACGTTTTTTTCAGAAAATTGAATTTTTTCTCAGAGTTCCGGTTGCCGCCGCAAGAGTTCTGTCAAATATCTCTACAACTTTTCCTCGTCAGACAAATATTTTCAACGGAACACTCGAGGTAATTTTGTGAAGTTGCCCCTCCCCCACCCTAACGAAAGAAAAAAATCGTTAGCAAGAACTGAACTATCAATAAAAAGTACATAGAACTCCAGACTATGTGAGAGGCAACCAAAACGGATTTCTTTTCTGTCGACTGAGCAGTAGATCGAAGGCGCGATGGAATGCTTTGGATGAGACCAACTTTTTTTTTCTTCGGAAAATTAAATGTTTTCATAGAGTTCTGGTTGCATTCGTAAGAGTTCTGTCAAATATCTTTAGAACTTTTCCTCGTCAGACAAGTATTTTCAACGGAACACTCGAGATATTTTTGTGAACATGCCCCCCACCCCCCTCCAACGAAAGAAAAAAATCGTGAGTAACAACTGAACAATCAATAAAAAGTACATAGAACTCCAGAATTATGTGAGAGGCAACCACAATGGATTTTTATGCGTATGCAGAGCAGTAGATCGATGGCGCGATGGAATGCTTCAGATGGGACCAAATTTTTTTTTCGGAAAATTGAGTTTTTTCTCAGAGTTCTGGTTGCCCCCGCATGAGTTCTGTCAAATATCTCTACAGCTTTTCCTCGTCAGATAAATATTTTCAATGGAACACTCGAGATAATTTTGTGAAGTTGCCCCACCCCCTATCGAAAGATAAAAAATCGTTAGTAACAACTAAAGTATCAATAAAACGTACATAGAGCTCCAGAACTAAGTGAGAGGCAACCAGAACGGATTTTTTTCCGTCGACTGAGCAGTAGATCGATCGCGCCATGGAATGCTTTAGATGAGACCAATTTTTTTCAGCGGAAAAATGATTTTTTTCTCAGAGTTCTGGTTGACCCCGCAAGAGTTCTGTCAAATATATTTACAAGTTTTCCTCGTCAGACAAATATTTTCAACGGAACGCTCGAGATAATTTTGTGAAGTTTCCCCCCCCCCCACCTAACGAAAGAAAAAAATCGTTAGGAACAACTGAACTATCAATAAAAAGTACATAGAGCACCAGAACTATGTGAGAGGTAACCAGAACGGATTTTTTTGCGTCGACTGAGCACTAGATCGATGGCACGATGGCTTTAGATGAGACCAAACTTTTTTTTCAGAAAATTGAATTTTTTCTCAGAGTTCCGGTTGCCGCCGCAAGAGTTCTGTCAAATATCTCTACAACTTTTCCTCGTCAGACAAATATTTTCAACGGAACACTCGAGGTAATTTTGTGAAGTTGCCCCCCCCCCGCCTAACGAAAGAAAAAAATCGTTAGCAAGAACTGAACTATCAATAAAAAGTACATAGAACTCCAGACTATGTGAGAGGCAACCAAAACGGATTTCTTTTCTGTCGACTGAGCAGTAGATCGAAGGCGCGATGGAATGCTTTGGTTGAGACCAACTTTTTTTTCTTCGGAAAATTAAATGTTTTCATAGAGTTCTGGTTGCATTCGTAAGAGTTCTGTCAAATATCTTTAGAACTTTTCCTCGTCAGACAAGTATTTTCAACGAAACACTCGAGATATTTTTGTGAAGATGCCACCCACCCCCCTCCAACGAAAGAAAAAAATCGTGAGTAACAACTGAACAATCCATAAAAAGTACATAGAAATCCAGAATTGTGTGAGAGGCAACCAGAAAGGATTTTTATGCGTAGGCTGAGCAGTAGATCGATGGCGCGATGGAATGCTTTAGATGGGACCAAATTTTTTTTTCGGAAAATTGAGTTTTTTCTCAGAATTCTGGTGGCCCCCGCAAGGATTCTGTCGAATATCTTTATAACTTTTCCGCGTCAGACAAATATTTTCATCGGAACACTCGAGATAATTTTCTAGAGTTGCCCCCACCCCCCGGCCCCTAACGAAAGAAAAAAACCGTTAGTACCATTTGAAATTTCAATAAAAAGTACCTGGAAATCCAAAACTATGTGAGAGACAACCAGAACGGATTTTTTTTCTTTCGACTGAGCAGTAGATTGAACGCTTGATTGAATGCTTTAGATGAGACCAAACTTTTTTTTCGGAAAATTGAATTTTTTCTCAGAGTTCTGGTTGCCCCCCAAGAGTTCTGTCAAATATCTCTACAACTTTTCCTCGTCAGACTAAAATTTTCAACGGAACACTCGAAGTAATTTTGTGAAGTTGCCCCCCCCCCCCTCACGAAAGAAAAAATCGTTAGTCACAACTGAACTATCAATAAAACGTACATAGAACTCCAGAACTATGTGAGAGGCAACCAGAACGGATTTTTTTCCGTCGACTGAGCAGTAGATTGATGGTGCGATGGATTGCTTTAGATGAGACCAAATTTTTTTTTTCGGGAAATTGCATTTTTTCTCAGAGTTCTGGTTGCCCCCGCAAGAGTTCTGTCAAATATCTCTACAACTTTTCCTCGTTAGACACATATTTTCAACGGAACACTCGAGATAATTTTGTGAAGTTGCCCCCCCCACCCCCCTACCGAAAGAAAAAAATCGTTAGTACCAACTGAAATTTCAATGAAAAGTACATGGAACTCTAAAACTATGTGAGAGGCAACCAGAACGGATTTTTTTTCCATCGACTGAGCAGTAGATTGATGGCGCGATGGAATGCTTTAGATGAGACCAAACTTTTTTTTCAGAAAATTGAATTTTTTCTCAGAGTTCCGGTTGCCGCCGCAAGAGTTCTGTCAAATATCTCTACAACTTTTCCTCGTCAGACAAATATTTTCAACGGAACACTCGAGGTAATTTTGTGAAGTTGCCCCTCCCCCACCCTAACGAAAGAAAAAAATCGTTAGCAAGAACTGAACTATCAATAAAAAGTACATAGAACTCCAGACTATGTGAGAGGCAACCAAAACGGATTTCTTTTCTGTCGACTGAGCAGTAGATCGAAGGCGCGATGGAATGCTTTGGATGAGACCAACTTTTTTTTCTTCGGAAAATTAAATGTTTTCATAGAGTTCTGGTTGCATTCGTAAGAGTTCTGTCAAATATCTTTAGAACTTTTCCTCGTCAGACATGTATTTTCAACGGAACACTCGAGATATTTTTGTGAACATGCCCCCCACCCCCCTCCAACGAAAGAAAAAAATCGTGAGTAACAACTGAACAATCAATAAAAAGTACATAGAACTCCAGAATTATGTGAGAGGCAACCACAATGGATTATTATGCGTATGCAGAGCAGTAGATCGATGGCGCGATGGAATGCTTCAGATGGGACCAAATTTTTTTTTCGGAAAATTGAGTTTTTTCTCAGAATTCTGGTGGCCCCCGCAAGGATTCTGTCGAATATCTTTATAACTTTTCCGCGTCAGACAAATATTTTCATCGGAACACTCGAGATAATTTTCTAGAGTTGCCCCCCCCCCCCCTAACGAAAGAAAAAAACCGTTAGTACCATTTGAAATTTCAATAAAAAGTACCTGGCAATCCAAAACTATGTGAGAGACAACCAGAACGGATTTTTTTCCTTTCGACTGAGCAGTAGATTGAACGCTTGATTGAATGCTTTAGATGAGACCAACCTTTTTTTTCGGAAAATTGAATTTTTTCTCAGAGTTCTGGTTGCCCCCGCAAGAGTTCTGTCAAATATCTCTACAACTTTTCCTCGTCAAACTAAAATTTTCAACGGAACACTCGAGGTAATTTTGTGAAGTTGCCCCCCCCCCCCGCCCTAACGAAAGAAAAAATCGTTAGTCACACCTGAACTATCAATAAAACGCACATAGAACTCCAGAACTATGTGAGAGGCAACCAGAACGGATTTTTTTCCGTCGACTGAGCAGTAGATTGATGGTGCGATGGAATGCTTTAGATGAGACCAAATTTTTTTTTCGGGCAATTGCATTTTTTCTCAGAGTTCTGGTTGCCCCCGCAAGAGTTCTGTCAAATATCTCTACAACTTTTCCTCGTTAGACACATATGTTCAACGGAACACTCGAGATAATTTTGTGAAGTTGCCCCCCCCCCCCTGAAGAAAGAAAAAAATCGTTAGTACCAACTGAAATATCAATGAAAAGTACATGGAAATCTAAAACTATGTGAGAGGCAACCAGAACGGATTTTTTTCCATCGACTGAGCAGTAGATTGATGGCGCGATGGAATGCTTTAGATGAGACCAAATTTTGGTTTCGGAAAATTGAATTTTTTCTCAGAGTTCTGGTTGCCCCCGCATGAGTTCTGTCAAATATCTCTACAACTTTTCCTCGTCAGATAAATATTTTCAACGGAACACTCGAGATAATTTTGTGAAGTTGCCCCACCCCCTAACGAAAGATAAAAAATCGTTAGTAACAACTAAAGTATCAATAAAACGTACATTGAGCTCCAGAACTAAGTGAGAGGCAACCAGAACGGATTTTTTTCCGTCGACTGAGCAGTAGATCGATCGCGCGATGGAATGCTTTAGATGAGACCAATTTTTTTCAGCGGAAAATTGATTTTTTTCTCAGAGTTCTGGTTGACCCCGCAAGAGTTCTGTCAAATATATTTACAAGTTTTCCTCGTCAGACAAATATTTTCAACGGAACGCTCGAGATAATTTTGTGAAGTTGCCCCCCCCCCCACCTAACGAAAGAAAAAAATCGTTAGGAACAACTGAACTATCAATAAAAAGTACATAGAGCTCCAGAACTATGTGAGAGGTAACCAGAACGGATTTTTTTGCGTCGACTGAGCACTAGATCGATGGCACGATGGCTTTAGATGAGACCAAACTTTTTTTTCAGAAAATTGAATTTTTTCTCAGAGTTCCGGTTGCCGCCGCAAGAGTTCTGTCAAATATCTCTACAACTTTTCCTCGTCAGACAAATATTTTCAACGGAACACTCGAGGTAATTGTGTGAAGTTGCCCCCCCCCCTAACGAAAGAAAATATCGTTAGTCACAACTGAACTATCAATAAAACGTACATAGAACTCCAGAACTATGTGAGAGGCAACCAGAACGGATTTTTTTCCGTCGACTGAGCAGTAGATTAATGGTGCGATGGAATGCTTTAGATGAGACCAATTTTTTTCAGCGGAAAATTGATTTTTTTCTCAGAGTTCTCGTTGACCCCGCAAGCGTTCTGTCAAATATATTTACAAGTTTTCCTCGTCAGACAAATGTTTTCAACGGAACGCTCGAGATAATTTTGTGAAGTTGCCCCACCCCCCTAACGAAAGAAAAAAATCGTTAGTACCAACTGAAATTTCAATGAAAAGTACATGGAACTCTAAAACTATGTGAGAGGCAACCAGAACGGATTTTTTTTCCATCGACTGAGCAGTAGATTGATGGCGCGATGGAATGCTTTAGATGAGACCAAATTTTGTTTTCGGAAAATTGAATTTTTTCTCAGAGTTCTGGTTGCCCCCGCATGACTTCTGTCAAATATCTCTACAACTTTTCCTCGTCAGATAAATATTTTCAACGGAACACTCGAGATAATTTTGTGAAGTTGCCCCAACCCCTAACGAAAGATAAAAAATCGTTAGTAACAACTAAAGTTTCAATAAAACGTACATAGAGCTCCAGAACTAAGTGAGAGGCAACCAGAACGGATTTTTTTCCGTCGACTGAGCAGTAGATCGATCGCGCGATGGAATGCTTTAGATGAGACCAATTTTTTTCAGCGGAAAATTGATTTTTTTCTCAGAGTTCTGGTTGACCCCGCAAGAGTTCTGTCAAATATATTTACAAGTTTTCCTCGTCAGACAAATATTTTCAACGGAACGCTCGAGATAATTTTGTGAAGTTGCCCCCCCACCCCCCCACCTAACGAAAGAAAAAAATCGTTAGCACCAACTGAAATTTCAATGAAAAGTACATGGAACTCTAAAACTATGTGAGAGGCAACCAGAACGGATTTTTTTTCCATCGACTGAGCAGTAGATTGATGGCGCGATGGAATGCTTTAGATGAGACCAAATTTTGTTTTCGGAAAATTGAATTTTCTTTCAGAGTTCTGGTTGCCCCCGCATGAGTTCTGTCAAATATCTCTACAACTTTTCCTCGTCAGATAAATATTTTCAACGGAACACTCGAGATAACTTTGGGAAGTTGCCCCACCCCCTAACGAAAGATAAAAAATCGTTAGTAACAACTAAAGTATCAATAAAACGTACATAGAGCTCCAGAACTAAGTGAGAGGCAACCAGAACGTATTTTTTTCCGTCGACTGAGCAGTAGATCGATCGCGCGATGGAATGCTTTAGATGAGACCAATTTTTTTCAGCGGAAAAATGATTTTTTTCTCAGAGTTCTGGTTGACCCCGCAAGAGTTCTGTCAAATATATTTACAAGTTTTCCTCGTCAGACAAATATTTTCAACGGAACGCTCGAGATAATTTTGTGAAGTTTCCCCCCCCCCCCCACCTAACGAAAGAAAAAAATCGTTAGGAACAACTGAACTATCAATAAAAAGTACATAGAGCACCAGAACTATGTGAGAGGTAACCAGAACGGATTTTTTTGCGTCGACTGAGCACTAGATCGATGGCACGATGGCTTTAGATGAGACCAAACTTTTTTTTCAGAAAATTGAATTTTTTCTCAGAGTTCCGGTTGCCGCCGCAAGAGTTCTGTCAAATATCTCTACAACCTTTCCTCGTCAGACAAATATTTTCAACGGAACACTCGAGGTAATTTTGTGAAGTTGCCCCCCCCCCCCGCCTAACGAAAGAAAAAAATCGTTAGCAAGAACTGAACTATCAATAAAAAGTACATAGAACTCCAGACTATGTGAGAGGCAACCAAAACGGATTTCTTTTCTGTCGACTGAGCAGTAGATGGAAGGCGCGATGGAATGCTTTGGTTGAGACCAACTTTTTTTTCTTCGGAAAATTAAATGTTTTCATAGAGTTCTGGTTGCATTCGTAAGAGTTCTGTCAAATATCTTTAGAACTTTTCCTCGTCAGACAAGTATTTTCAACGAAACACTCGAGATATTTTTGTGAAGATGCCACCCACCCCCCTCCAACGAAAGAAAAAAATCGTGAGTAACAACTGAACAATCCATAAAAAGTACATAGAAATCCAGAATTGTGTGAGAGGCAACCAGAAAGGATTTTTATGCGTAGGCTGAGCAGTAGATCGATGGCGCGATGGAATGCTTTAGATGGGACCAAATTTTTTTTTCGGAAAATTGAGTTTTTTCTCAGAATTCTGGTGGCCCCCGCAAGGATTCTGTCGAATATCTTTATAACTTTTCCGCGTCAGACAAATATTTTCATCGGAACACTCGAGATAATTTTCTAGAGTTGCCCCCACCCCCCGGCCCCTAACGAAAGAAAAAAACCGTTAGTACCATTTGAAATTTCAATAAAAAGTACCTGGAAATCCAAAACTATGTGAGAGACAACCAGAACGGATTTATTTTCTTTCGACTGAGCAGTAGATTGAACGCTTGATTGAATGCTTTAGATGAGACCAAACTTTTTTTTCGGAAAATTGAATTTTTTCTCAGAGTTCTGGTTGCCCCCCAAGAGTTCTGTCAAATATCTCTACAACTTTTCCTCGTCAGACTAAAATTTTCAACGGAACACTCGAAGTAATTTTGTGAAGTTGCCCCCCCCCCCCTCACGAAAGAAAAAATCGTTAGTCACAACTGAACTATCAATAAAACGTACATAGAACTCCAGAACTATGTGAGAGGCAACCAGAACGGATTTTTTTCCGTCGACTGAGCAGTAGATTGATGGTGCGATGGATTGCTTTAGATGAGACCAAATTTTTTTTTTCGGGAAATTGCATTTTTTCTCAGAGTTCTGGTTGCCCCCGCAAGAGTTCTGTCAAATATCTCTACAACTTTTCCTCGTTAGACACATATTTTCAACGGAACACTCGAGATAATTTTGTGAAGTTGCCCCCCCCACCCCCCTACCGAAAGAAAAAAATCGTTAGTACCAACTGAAATTTCAATGAAAAGTACATGGAACTCTAAAACTATGTGAGAGGCAACGAGAACGGATTTTTTTTCCATCGACTGAGCAGTAGATTGATGGCGCGATGGAATGCTTTAGATGAGACCAAATTTTGTTTTCGGAAAATTGATTTTTTTCTCAGAGTTCTGGTTGCCCCCGCATGAGTTCTGTCAAATATCTCTACAGCTTTTCCTCGTCAGATAAATATTTTCAACGGAACACTCGAGATAATTTTGTGAAGGTGCCCCACCCCCTATCGAAAGATAAAAAATCGTTAGTAACAACTAAAGTATCAATAAAACGTACATAGAGCTCCAGAACTAAGTGAGAGGCAACCAGAACGGATTTTTTTCCGTCGACTGAGCAGTAGATCGATCGCGCGATGGAATGCTTTCGATGAGACCAATTTTTTTCAACGGAAAATTGATTTTTTTCTCAGAGTTCTGGTTGACCCCGCAAGAGTTCTGTCAAATATATTTACAAGTTTTCCTCGTCAGACCAATATTTTCAACGGAACGCTCGAGATAATTTTGTGAAGTTGCCCCCCCCCCCACCTAACGAAAGAAAAAAATCGTTAGGAACAACTGAACTATCAATAAAAAGTACATAGAGCTCCAGAACTATGTGAGAGGTAACCAGAACGGATTTTTTTGCGTCGACTGAGCACTAGATCGATGGCACGATGGCTTTAGATGAGACCAAACGTTTTTTTCAGAAAATTGAATTTTTTCTCAGAGTTCCGGTTGCCGCCGCAAGAGTTCTGTCAAATATCTCTACAACTTTTCCTCGTCAGACAAATATTTTCAACGGAACACTCGAGGTAATTTTGTGAAGTTGCCCCTCCCCCACCCTAACGAAAGAAAAAAATCGTTAGCAAGAACTGAACTATCAATAAAAAGTACATAGAACTCCAGACTATGTGAGAGGCAACCAAAACGGATTTCTTTTCTGTCGACTGAGCAGTAGATCGAAGGCGCGATGGAATGCTTTGGATGAGACCAACTTTTTTTTTCTTCGGAAAATTAAATGTTTTCATAGAGTTCTGGTTGCATTCGTAAGAGTTCTGTCAAATATCTTTAGAACTTTTCCTCGTCAGACAAGTATTTTCAACGGAACACTCGAGATATTTTTGTGAACATGCCCCCCACCCCCCTCCAACGAAAGAAAAAAATCGTGAGTAACAACTGAACAATCAATAAAAAGTACATAGAACTCCAGAATTATGTGAGACGCAACCACAATGGATTTTTATGCGTATGCAGAGCAGTAGATCGATGGCGCGATGGAATGCTTCAGATGGGACCAAATTTTTTTTTCGGAAAATTGAGTTTTTTCTCAGAGTTCTGGTTGCCCCCGCATGAGTTCTGTCAAATATCTCTACAGCTTTTCCTCGTCAGATAAATATTTTCAATGGAACACTCGAGATAATTTTGTGAAGTTGCCCCACCCCCTATCGAAAGATAAAAAATCGTTAGTAACAACTAAAGTATCAATAAAACGTACATAGAGCTCCAGAACTAAGTGAGAGGCAACCAGAACGGATTTTTTTCCGTCGACTGAGCAGTAGATCGATCGCGCCATGGAATGCTTTAGATGAGACCAATTTTTTTCAGCGGAAAAATGATTTTTTTCTCAGAGTTCTGGTTGACCCCGCAAGAGTTCTGTCAAATATATTTACAAGTTTTCCTCGTCAGACAAATATTTTCAACGGAACGCTCGAGATAATTTTGTGAAGTTTCCCCCCCCCCACCTAACGAAAGAAAAAAATCGTTAGGAACAACTGAACTATCAATAAAAAGTACATAGAGCACCAGAACTATGTGAGAGGTAACCAGAACGGATTTTTTTGCGTCGACTGAGCACTAGATCGATGGCACGATGGCTTTAGATGAGACCAAACTTTTTTTTCAGAAAATTGAATTTTTTCTCAGAGTTCCGGTTGCTGCCGCAAGAGTTCTGTCAAATATCTCTACAACTTTTCCTCGTCAGACAAATATTTTCAACGGAACACTCGAGGTAATTTTGTGAAGTTGCCCCCCCCCCCGCCTAACGAAAGAAAAAAATCGTTAGCAAGAACTGAACTATCAATAAAAAGTACATAGAACTCCAGACTATGTGAGAGGCAACCAAAACGGATTTCTTTTCTGTCGACTGAGCAGTAGATCGAAGGCGCGATGGAATGCTTTGGTTAAGACCAACTTTTTTTTCTTCGGAAAATTAAATGTTTTCATAGAGTTCTGGTTGCATTCGTAAGAGTTCTGTCAAATATCTTTAGAACTTTTCCTCGTCAGACAAGTATTTTCAACGAAACACTCGAGATATTTTTGTGAAGATGCCACCCACCCCCCTCCAACGAAAGAAAAAAATCGTGAGTAACAACTGAACAATCCATAAAAAGTACATAGAAATCCAGAATTGTGTGAGAGGCAACCAGAAAGGATTTTTATGCGTAGGCTGAGCAGTAGATCGATGGCGCGATGGAATGCTTTAGATGGGACCAAATTTTTTTTTCGGAAAATTGAGTTTTTTCTCAGAATTCTGGTGGCCCCCGCAAGGATTCTGTCGAATATCTTTATAACTTTTCCGCGTCAGACAAATATTTTCATCGGAACACTCGAGATAATTTTCTAGAGTTGCCCCCACCCCCCGGCCCCTAACGAAAGAAAAAAACCGTTAGTACCATTTGAAATTTCAATAAAAAGTACCTGGAAATCCAAAACTATGTGAGAGACAACCAGAACGGATTTTTTTTCTTTCGACTGAGCAGTAGATTGAACGCTTGATTGAATGCTTTAGATGAGACCAAACTTTTTTTTCGGAAAATTGAATTTTTTCTCAGAGTTCTGGTTGCCCCCCAAGAGTTCTGTCAAATATCTCTACAACTTTTCCTCGTCAGACTAAAATTTTCAACGGAACACTCGAAGTAATTTTGTGAAGTTGCCCCCCCCCCCCCCGCCCCTCACGAAAGAAAAAATCGTTAGTCACAACTGAACTATCAATAAAACGTACATAGAACTCCAGAACTATGTGAGAGGCAACCAGAACGGATTTTTTTCCGTCGACTGAGCAGTAGATTGATGGTGCGATGGATTGCTTTAGATGAGACCAAATTTTTTTTTTCGGGAAATTGCATTTTTTCTCAGAGTTCTGGTTGCCCCCGCAAGAGTTCTGTCAAATATCTCTACAACTTTTCCTCGTTAGACACATATTTTCAACGGAACACTCGAGGTAATTTTGTGAAGTTGCCCCCCCCACCCCCCTACCGAAAGAAAAAAATCGTTAGTACCAACTGAAATTTCAATGAAAAGTACATGGAACTCTAAAACTATGTGAGAGGCAACCAGAACGGATTTTTTTTCCATCGACTGAGCAGTAGATTGATGGCGCGATGGAATGCTTTAGATGAGACCAAACTTTTTTTTCAGAAAATTGAATTTTTTCTCAGAGTTCCGGTTGCCGCCGCAAGAGTTCTGTCAAATATCTCTACAACTTTTCCTCGTCAGACAAATATTTTCAACGGAACACTCGAGGTAATTTTGTGAAGTTGCCCCTCCCCCACCCTAACGAAAGAAAAAAATCGTTAGCAAGAACTGAACTATCAATAAAAAGTACATAGAACTCCAGACTATGTGAGAGGCAACCAAAACGGATTTCTTTTCTGTCGACTGAGCAGTAGATCGAAGGCGCGATGGAATGCTTTGGATGAGACCAACTTTTTTTTCTTCGGAAAATTAAATGTTTTCATAGAGTTCTGGTTGCATTCGTAAGAGTTCTGTCAAATATCTTTAGAACTTTTCCTCGTCAGACATGTATTTTCAACGGAACACTCGAGATATTTTTGTGAACATGCCCCCCACCCCCCTCCAACGAAAGAAAAAAATCGTGAGTAACAACTGAACAATCAATAAAAAGTACATAGAACTCCAGAATTATGTGAGAGGCAACCACAATGGATTATTATGCGTATGCAGAGCAGTAGATCGATGGCGCGATGGAATGCTTCAGATGGGACCAAATTTTTTTTTCGGAAAATTGAGTTTTTTCTCAGAATTCTGGTGGCCCCCGCAAGGATTCTGTCGAATATCTTTATAACTTTTCCGCGTCAGACAAATATTTTCATCGGAACACTCGAGATAATTTTCTAGAGTTGCCCCCCCCCCCCCCTAACGAAAGAAAAAAACCGTTAGTACCATTTGAAATTTCAATAAAAAGTACCTGGCAATCCAAAACTATGTGAGAGACAACCAGAACGGATTTTTTTCCTTTCGACTGAGCAGTAGATTGAACGCTTGATTGAATGCTTTAGATGAGACCAACCTTTTTTTTCGGAAAATTGAATTTTTTCTCAGAGTTCTGGTTGCCCCCGCAAGAGTTCTGTCAAATATCTCTACAACTTTTCCTCGTCAAACTAAAATTTTCAACGGAACACTCGAGGTAATTTTGTGAAGTTGCCCCCCCCCCCCGCCCTAACGAAAGAAAAAATCGTTAGTCACACCTGAACTATCAATAAAACGCACATAGAACTCCAGAACTATGTGAGAGGCAACCAGAACGGATTTTTTTCCGTCGACTGAGCAGTAGATTGATGGTGCGATGGAATGCTTTAGATGAGACCAAATTTTTTTTTCGGGCAATTGCATTTTTTCTCAGAGTTCTGGTTGCCCCCGCAAGAGTTCTGTCAAATATCTCTACAACTTTTCCTCGTTAGACACATATGTTCAACGGAACACTCGAGATAATTTTGTGAAGTTGCCCCCCCCCCCCTGAAGAAAGAAAAAAATCGTTAGTACCAACTGAAATTTCAATGAAAAGTACATGGAAATCTAAAACTATGTGAGAGGCAACCAGAACGGATTTTTTTCCATCGACTGAGCAGTAGATTGATGGCGCGATGGAATGCTTTAGATGAGACCAAATTTTGGTTTCGGAAAATTGAATTTTTTCTCAGAGTTCTGGTTGCCCCCGCATGAGTTCTGTCAAATATCTCTACAACTTTTCCTCGTCAGATAAATATTTTCAACGGAACACTCGAGATAATTTTGTGAAGTTGCCCCACCCCCTAACGAAAGATAAAAAATCGTTAGTAACAACTAAAGTATCAATAAAACGTACATTGAGCTCCAGAACTAAGTGAGAGGCAACCAGAACGGATTTTTTTCCGTCGACTGAGCAGTAGATCGATCGCGCGATGGAATGCTTTAGATGAGACCAATTTTTTTCAGCGGAAAATTGATTTTTTTCTCAGAGTTCTGGTTGACCCCGCAAGAGTTCTGTCAAATATATTTACAAGTTTTCCTCGTCAGACAAATATTTTCAACGGAACGCTCGAGATAATTTTGTGAAGTTGCCCCCCCCCCCCACCTAACGAAAGAAAAAAATCGTTAGGAACAACTGAACTATCAATAAAAAGTACATAGAGCTCCAGAACTATGTGAGAGGTAACCAGAACGGATTTTTTTGCGTCGACTGAGCACTAGATCGATGGCACGATGGCTTTAGATGAGACCAAACTTTTTTTTCAGAAAATTGAATTTTTTCTCAGAGTTCCGGTTGCCGCCGCAAGAGTTCTGTCAAATATCTCTACAACTTTTCCTCGTCAGACAAATATTTTCAACGGAACACTCGAGGTAATTTTGTGAAGTTGCCCCCCCCCCTAACGAAAGAAAAAGATCGTTAGCAAGAACTGAACTATCAATAAAAAGTACATAGAACTCCAGACTATGTGAGAGGCAACCAAAACGGATTTCTTTTCTGTCGACTGAGCAGTAGATTGAAGGCGCGATGGAATGCTTTGGATGAGACCAACTTTTTTTTCTTCGGAAAATTAAATGTTTTCATAGAGTTCTGGTTGCATTCGTAAGAGTTCTGTCAAATATCTTTAGAACTTTTCCTCGTCAGATAAGTATTTTCAACGAAACACTCGAGATATTTTTGTGAAGATGCCATCCACCCCCCTCCAACGAAAGAAAAAAATCGTGAGTAACAACTGAACAATCAATAAAAAGTACATAGAAATCCAGAATTGTGTGAGAGGCAACCAGAAAGGATTTTTATGCGTAGGCTGAGCAGTAGATTGATGGCGCGATGGAATGCTTTAGATGGGACCAAATTTTTTTTTCGGAAAATTGAGTTTTTTCTCAGAATGCTGGTGGCCCCCGCAAGGATTCTGTCGAATATCTTTATAACTTTTCCGCGTCAGACAAATATTTTCATCGGAACACTCGAGATAATTTTCTAGAGTTGCCCCCCCCCCACCCCCTAACGAAAGAAAAAAACCGTTAGTACCATTTGAAATTTCAATAAAAAGTACCTGGAAATCCAAAACTATGTGAGAGACAACCAGAACGGATTTTTTTTCTTTCGACTGAGCAGTAGATTGAACGCTTGATTGAATGCTTTAGATGAGACCAAACTTTTTTTTCGGAAAATTGATTTTTTTCTCAGAGTTCTGGTTGCCCCCGCAAGAGTTCTGTCAAATATCTCTACAACTTTTCCTGGTCAGACTAAAATTTTCAACGGAACACTCGAGGTAATTTTGTGAAGTTGCCCCGCCCCCCCCCCCCTCACGAAAGAAAAAATCGTTACTCACAACTGAACGATCAATAAAACGTACATAGAACTCCAGAACTATGTGAGAGGCAACCAGAACGGATTTTTTTCCGTCGACTGAGCAGTAGATTGATGGTGCGATGGATTGCTTTAGATGAGACCAAATTTTTTTTTCGGGAAATTGAGTTTTTTCTCAGAGTTCTGGTTGCCCCCGCAAGAGTTCTGTCAAATATCTCTACAACTTTTCCTCGTTAGACACATATTCTCAACGGAACACTCGAGATAATTTTGTGAAGTTGCCCCCCCCCCCTTCCAAAAGAAAAAAATCGTTAGTACCAACTGAAATTTCAATGAAAAGTACATGGAACTCTAAAACTATGTGAGAGGCAACCAGAACGGATTTTTTTTCCATCGACTGAGCAGTAGATTGATGGCGCGATGGAATGCTTTAGATGAGACCAAATTTTGTTTTCGGAAAATCGAATTTTTTCTCAGAGTTCTGGTTGCCCCCGCATGAGTTCTGTCAAATATCTCTACAACTTTTCCTCGTCAGATAAATATTTTCAACGGAACACTCGAGATAATTTTGTGAAGTTGCCCCACCCCCTAACGAAAGATAAAAAATCGTTAGTAACAACTAAAGTATCAATAAAACGTACATAGAGCTCCAGAACTAAGTGAGAGGCAACCAGAACGGATTTTTTTCCGTCGACTGAGCAGTAGATCGATCGCGCGATGGAATGCTTTAGATGAGACCAATTTTTTTCAGCGGAAAATTGATTTTTTCCTCAGAGTTCTGGTTGACCCCGCAAGAGTTCTGTCAAATATATTTACAAGTTTTTCTCGTCAGACAAATATTTTCAACGGAACGCTCGAGATAATTTTGTGAAGTTGCCCCCCCCCCCCGCCTAACGAAAGAAAAAAATCGTTAGGAACAACTGAACTATCAATAAAAAGTACATAGAGCTCCAGAACTATGTGAGAGGTAACCAGAACGGATTTTTTTGCGTCGACTGAGCACTAGATCGATGGCACGATGGCTTTAGATGAGACCAAACTTTTTTTTCAGAAAATTGAATTTTTTCTCAGAGTTCCGGTTGCCGCCGCAAGAGTTCTGTCAAATATCTCTACAACTTTTCCTCGTCAGACTAAAATTTTCAACGGAACACTCGAGGTAATTGTGTGAAGTTGCCCCCCGCCCCCCTAACGAAAGAAAAAATCGTTAGTCACAACTGAACTATCAATAAAACGTACATAGAACTCCAGAACTATGTGAGAGGCAACCAGAACGGATTTTTTTCCGTCGACTGAGCAGTAGATTGATGGTGCGATGGAATGCTTTAGATGAGACCAAATTTTTTTTTCGGGAAATTGCATTTTTTCTCAGAGTTCTGGTTGCCCCCGCAACAGTTCTGTCAAATATCTCTACAACTTTTCCTCGTTAG